>JANHGL010021359.1:0-16204 GCA_024611195.1 Ceyx melanurus
CAACCCAGCTCCTCCCGGTGCCATTGCAGAGCTGCTGGGCACGGGTCCTGCTGTCGCCCTGGGGACAACGGCGTCGCTGCTGGGACTGCTGCTGACCAGCGTCGTGTCTCGCCGCCTGTGCCAACGGCTTCGCTCCCGGTACCAGCTGCCTTAGGGCTGGCAGCCGCCAGTGGGTGGGTACCGGGGCAATCGCCGCTCCAGCCTCTGCTGCTCCTGGCATCGCCCGGGGACGAGGAGCAGCCGATGGAGCCCGGCTCCCGGCGGGCGGGGACTGGTGGTACTTGGTGGAACTGGTTGAACTGGCTGAACTGGTGGGGTGGGAGATGTTGCTCTTTAGCCTCGCCTGTCGCGACAGACCCCGCGCGCGCGTGTGTGTGTGTGTGTGCGCGCGCATCTCGGGGTGTTGCCGTGTGGCCAATAAAAGGCTGTTCCCCTCGGAACCCCGAGAGAGGCTCCTGGGGCTGGGCTGGCACCTCAGGGGTCCCGAGCCCCGTGGCTGTCACCGGGCACTGCAGGGTCCTTGCCCAGTGGCCGTGGCATCTGAGCAGAGTTCCTCTGCCCAGCAGAGCCTGGCAGAAACCAGGAGAGTCCAGCAGCTCCACCGGGCTCCTCTGGACTCTCCTGGGCTTTGCCAGGCTCTGCTGGGCTTTGCCAGGCTCTGCTGGGCTGTGCCAGGCTCTGCCAAGCTCTGCAAGGCTCTGCTGGGCTGTGCCAGGCTCTGCCAAGCTCTGCAAGGCTCTTCTGATCTCCACTGGATTCTCCCGGACTCTCCTGGGTTCTGTTGGCTTGTCCCAGTCTCTGCTGGGCTCTCCTGGGCTCTGCCAATCTCTGCCAGGCTCTGCCAATCTCTCCTGGGCTCTGCCAAGCTCCCTTGGGGCTCCTCACTGCTCCTTGGTCCCAGTTTCCCCGCTCAGCTGCAGCTGGGCAGATGTTCTGGGTGAAGGGAGGGATGCTCTGGGAGGGATCCGGTCTCCAGCATCCTTCAATCAGCCCAGACAGATGTTGATTTTCCCAGTAAAGTGACTATTTAAAAGCCTATTTTCTCCGTAAACCAGTAGGTGTCACCCTGTTCCCGCCAGTCCAGTGCCAGCGTTACTGGGACGCCACTGGGAGAGCTCCTGCCGGAGGGCGCGATGGGCAGAGCCCAGCGCCGGGGACAAGGGGCACTGGGTCAGCCTGGTGGGACCCCTCCATCCGAGGGGGGCTTGGCAGGGGGCTCTGAGCCAGACTTGCCAAAGCAGTGGTTTCCTGGGGGAAAAGTCAGCACCGGGAGAGCTGCCGGCAGAGAAAGCTGCTCGTGCTGGGGGCTGGGGATGCCAAGGGCTGGGAGGGGAGCACTCATCCCATCAAGCCCCCATCATGTTACGAACCAGAGTTTAAAACTTACACAGTTGGTTAAATTGAAGACCTGGGTGATCTTCTGCATCACAGGGATGGTGTCTGAACCCAAGGAGATGTTCTGAGAAAGAAGTGAAGGGGACACAAGAGCAGACAGGGCGGTTACCACGATGAAGCAGAACAGTGTGAAAGGCTGAAACAGTTGCCAGCAGCCAATCACGGAAATGTGAGCCACAAATGTTTGTTGTTTCCTATGAAATCTGCAGCATGTGTAACTTCCCAAAAGAAAACAAACACATCAGAGCTGGAAAACATCAGAGAAAGCAGCTGGCGTGGACTCACCCAAGCCTGGTCCAAAACCATGGGCACACGGAAGTATTTGGGAGGTGGTGCTGCAGCTGACGGTGGTTGGAAAATAAGATGGTCCTCAAGGGTATTTATTACTATGTTCTATAACCACCTTCCTCCTGGGGTTTGTGCCCACTCAAAAGCAAAGCTTTGATGCTACCTTCGAATCAGCCCAAGGTAGAAGTCCTTCCAGCTTGGCATCTCTGTCTTTTTTCTGCAGCACTTCCATGGCTCTGTCTCTCCTTAGGCACCTGGTGAGTAATGATCCACACAACACCCCAGCACCATCACCCCTAACCCCCAGTCCCCTCCATTGCCCCCTGGAACCCCCAGAAGGGACCTGCCTGCTGCGGTGCCCTCGCTCCTGTTGCCTTCATGGGCAGCCACACTGGGACTGTGAGCTGGGACAGCTCCAGCCAGCCTGGCAGGGAGAGACACCCACTGGGTGCTGACACCAGTCCCAGGGTGGTCCCACAGCCAGAGGGAACTGGGGGGACCCAGCCCAGCCTCACCCAGCACAGCTCCATCCTACCCCGTAACTGGCACAACTCACCCAGTACCAGCCCAACCCCACCCAGCCATTACCAGCCCCATCCTGCCCCAGAAAGCAGAGGAGGCACCTTGTACAAAACTGGCATCGTTTATTGCTGTTGGTTTCTTACAAAGGGGGTGGGGAGCAGCCCTTTCGTCAGCCCCCGGGGGTACTGTGGCTGCCCACGGGCACAGCTCTGCCCTGGCCAGCCCTGCCCGGGGGCAACAAACACTGAGGAAGAAAGTCAGTAGTCACCTTCAGTATGTCACATGTAAAATTGGAGCTGTTTTTTCCCCGTAGGATGGCTCCTAAAACCAGCGTGGGCACTGCCCTGTGCCACCCCCCTGGCATAAAAACTCCTGCTGTATGGAAAGGCACCGTGTTCAGCACAGCTTTAGTTCATACACACAGCTTCAGCTAGAGTTCAGTACAGCTGACCTCAGTCCCTGGATTCCCTCCTCTCCCTCCCTGCCTCATCCCCACCCTCCAGCTCCCACTGCTTCCTTCGGCTCAAAGCTGCTGGTTAGGGGCAGACAGACAGGCAGACAGACAGACAGACCAAACCCAGCAGGACACAACGGAAACTGGGAAGTGATTATCTTGGAACAAAGAGGAGACCCCCTCCCCACACACAAATATACCTGGTTGAGATTCTAGCTGCTGCTTGATGGATTTTAATAGTGTTATAAATCTTAGTGTATGGGAAACCACTGGAGTTCAAGTATTTTATTACTGCAGATGCAAACACTATATATATATATATATATATTTATAGATGTATATACAGAGGAAAAGATGGGGGCTTTTTGGCAATATTCTGGGGGATCTGACAGACTGAGCCTGGAGTGGGTGGCTAGCAGAGTGAAAAAGCCCAGCCCTCTTTTCACTACCTACTTTTAGCTGTTTGGGGCAGCAGGTTTCTCTAGGTCACCACGAGCAGCATCACCCCTCACAGGTCTCCCCTCCTGGGCTAGTGCAGTGAAGGCTGAACACTCCTCCTCCCAAGGAGTTTAAAGTCCAATTTAGCCAGTGGTGGGGAAAGGGGGGGGGCAGCTGCTCTAAGGCAGGGGGGCTGTGGGTGAGGTGCCTCAGGCTCCTGTTTAAAGTGCTGGTCGAGGCAGCTTTTGCTTCTGGGGGCTCTGCAGGGATTGCTCCTCTGCTTTAGTAACAAATGGAAACCTAAGAGCAGCCTGTTTGGAAAAAAAATATGCCTGTGTCTTTTCGTACCTTTGTTGGCCATGGATGGTGTTAGTGGAGGTTAGTGCAGGATTCTCCTTTAGCAACTCACAATTACTAATGTAAATCTGTTAATATTAGTGCCCAGACAGCAGGGCTTGGTGTCAGTCAGGGTGGAAGTAAGACTAAGTGCACTGTTACACGTCAATAAACATATATACACATGCACAAACACCTTCACTGTCTCTTCAGCTCCCTCTGAAAAGTCCTCTGATACCTGACCCCACTGGTGCCCTCACCCTGTGAACAGGGTGACACTTCCCAGTCCATGCACAAGAACTCAAATCAGCCTGATTTCGTTTTGAGCACAGTGTGGGTGACTTCACTGGACAGTCAGACACCCAGGGGGACAGTTTCCTTCTGGCAGAGAAGGTGGAAACCCTTTGGAGGGTCCCTGGCTGCAGGACAGCCCCATGGCAGCTGGCCAAGCCCCGGTGCTGGGACAGACCTGGGGGAGGGGGGGATGTTCTCAGAGCCTGTAGCTTTGGTTAGAGGTATTTAGTTTCAAGTTCCACGTTCCTCATTCCAGGATCTCGTTCCCAGGCTGCAGGAGGAAGGTGCTGGGGGAACAGCCACGGCCCACACCACGTGAGGAGAACTGCAGCTTCAGCTCTGTCTCGGTGAACTGGTCACAATCCCAGCACAGTGGGGCTTGGAAGGGACCTCTGGAGATCATCTGGTGCCACCCCCCTGCCCCAGCAGGGTCACCCAGAGCAGGGGGCCCAGCAGTGCAGTGTCCAGGTGGGTTTGGAATCTCTCCAGAGAAGGAGACTCCACAACCTCTCCAGGCAAACGGGTCCAGGGCTCCATCACCCTCAAAGCAAAGAAGTTTTTCCTTATGTTTAGGTGGAACTTCTTGTGTTCTAGTTTGTGCCTGTTGCCCCCTTTCCCAGGCGTGAGGTCAGCTCACGTGAAGGCCCCAAAGAAGCCAGAAGCTATTTGGGAGGCAAAGGTGCGGGTCGAGTAGGAAAATACTGTCCCTGAGGTAAACATTTCTGCTGTGGAGGAGGTCCCTGAGGTGCACCCTTCTGCTGAGGAGGTGGCGGCCTAGGAGAGGACAGAGAAGTCATGGTCAGCCCAGGTGAACACCCTCCAGATCCATGTCCCTCTCCTTGGCACCATGTGCCCACCCCCTGGCCAGCGGTGATACTTCTCAATCCCAGTGGGCAGCTGAGCTCATCTGGAACCTGCCATGGCCAGATCTGCTTTCTGCTGCCTGAAATCCTCTGGGAACCCCAGCTGGTTACACACTGTTCTTCCCAAAAGAGCTGGGAGACCCCCCTGGAGCTTCCCACCAACACAAGCTGTTCAGAACCCCCCCCTCTCAATACCTCACGTGGTTAATGGCACAGATATACAGATATATATGTCAGAAATAAAATTCAAAACTAAAATGAAAGGAAAACTTTCCATTGGAAGTTAATGAGAAATGACAAAGACACCACCCACACCAGTGTAGCTGCCCAGAGCTTTTGCCCAGGGGCTTTGCCTGACACCCTGGGACTGGAACATCCTCCCTCTGTGCTTTGACACTGGGTTGTGTCAACAAATGTCCACAGACTACTTCAAAAGCAAGTAACTCCACCAACCTTGTTGGCATCTTCCGTTGCTGTGGTGCCTGGTATGGTGGTGAGGGGTAGTAGGACTGGTGGTAAGCCTGCTGGGGATGCTGGTTAACTGGGTATGATGGGACAGGAAAAGTATTGGGATCCGTATCCTACAAAGAAAAAATGAGAACAATCACAGATTTGCACTTGGGGGAACTGAAATAATTCATTGCATCAGTGAAGGGACATTTAAAACCACCTGCAAACTAAACCTGGAAGTGTCAGAGTTCTGCTGAGTCTGAGAAACTCAGTAGGAAGAGGCAGCAGTAGTTTGAGAAATATTGTACTTTTGGGGAAAAAAAAAAGCCAGAAAGGCCAATCACAACAAGCACCTGGTTTGCTGTGCCATTGTAGAAGCTTTTTCAGGGCAAAAATCACATGAATTGCCTTCATCTGATACTGTAGGGTAAGGGACAGCAAACAAAGCCACAGGGGTGGTTATTCCTACCATGGGAACAGCTCTTGGCACATAAGGCATGCCGTGGGAAAAGCCTTGGTGCTGGAAACCTCTCGGCTCAGCTTCTGTCCTAGGAGGTGGTGACTGAAGTGACCTGAAAGCCAAGAGACAGGACTGTGTGAGCAGGTCCCTGTGACACACAAACTAGGCAGGCTCTGAACCCCAGCACTCCAAACCCACCGGATGGGTTCCTGCTGTCTTAGCACAGAGCAGACGTCAGACAGATAATGTCTGCTGCAAATCTGATAAACAACAGAGCCCTTTTTCTGCTGAGGGCTGTGACAGCTTCAGTTGGCCACTTTATACCACAGATGGGACCCAAAAAATACAAAACCCATCACCACCAGTGCATGACAATAAAACAGTGACAATGAAGTTCTCTGCCCCCTCAACTTAAGATGAGTTTATCTCTTCTGTCATTGCCCAGGGCAAGCTGCATGTGTCATGTGATGCAGGGGTCTTTTTGCCTGACATCCTGGGACTGGAATACCCTCTGTACTTTGGCACTGGGCTGTGTAAACAAATGTCCACAGACTACTTCAAAAGGGCAGAGGAGAAGGTGAAGAGGAGAATGTGCTTACGAATGGCAGCGTGACATTAATCTTCTGTAGCATCTCTTCAGCCTGTCTCTCTTTGCAAATGCCACAGCAGCAGCAACGAGGAGTGGGAGGACCAGGAAAAAAAACACCAGCAGCCCATCTCTCAGTGAGGTGTCTTTGATGGGGAAGAAAACAAAAGTATGACTTGAGTTATTGTGGCAGTATTTGGTAGGACTGGTTCTACAACTATCTTCCATTTTCCAGAGAAGAAAAAAACTAAAGAATATAGTAAGAGTGCAAGATATGTGCCCAAATGTATTATTTTCTGATTATCTTTTCACAGGGGTAGTCTGGTCACAGATGAAAGACCTGCACATGCCACAGTACCCTGGGCTATAACAGCACTTTGAATTACTGGATCAATACCTAGTTATTCTTCCACTACATTACTGTGAAGATCTTATGAGCAAAACAAAGAGGAAAACAGAGCTTCTGCCTGCAGGACTGATCCTAAATCTTCCTCTTCTCCTACCACTGTTTGCTGTAGGCAAATAAATCAGTTTCTCAATCTCTGCATTTTCATATGCAGCCGATTTCTCCATTGCAGGCTGTACAGAAGCAGCCTTTCCCTTGTTTTGTCTAATGATTTTGATGCTGTCTGTCCAAGCACAGAGATACATCATCCTGCCATGGAAATCACTTCCCTGGGGAAAAAACTACAAGAAAAAAACCCACATGGTTCTCTCCCCAACTCATTTTCCACACACATAAAAAAAAAAAACCAAAAACAACAAACCAAAAAGTCAGCAACCAGAGTGATCCAAGGTGGCAGAGATCACCTGAAGGCTCCTAAACCAGCCCTGTTTCTTTAGGGGTCCCCAACATCCCAGAAGAGAGAAGCACCAACACCCTGAGCCCAGAACCTTCACTGGAATCATCTGCCAACAAACCCCGGTGCAGAGGCAACCACTCCAAAGCCAGGCCCCTCACCCCCAGCACACCCAGCTCCTGAGCTGCCCCACAGCTACTTGCCATGGTATGGGGGGCCACTGTCCACACTGCCCCCATAGCCCTTGGTGTCACAGTGTGGGGGAGCCCAGCCCGCGTCGCAGTGACAGTTCCTGTTGTTGTTGCACACCTGGAAAAAAAACACCCAGCACAGTCAGCTCTGCTCTGCAGCTCCAGTCTCCACTACACTCAAAAGCAGTCCATGCAGGAGCCACGACCCTCTGTCCCTTCCCTTCCACACCACTCAGCCTGGAGACCCTGAACCAGTAACTCCAGTAATTTCCCTGCCCGGGTGTCTCCGGGTGTCCCTGTGTTTGAGAGAGGACTGAGATTCAAGTATTTGCTGTCCCAGCAGCCTCAAGAGCACAGCTTTTTCTTGGTGGTTTGTGTTTTATTTGGTTGGTCTGTTGTTTTTTGTTTTTTTTTTTCTGGTGAGACTGAGTTTCAAATGATGTCAGTGACACTGGAACTGGGAATTCTTCTCACCAGGAAAAAATATTACACCTGAAGGGCTTTTGTCAAACATGTTTTGGATAGTTACAAGCTCTCTTGCCCAGAGGGATTTTCTAGAGCTCTGCAGTTAAACAAAACAGAAAAAATGAAGTTTCTATCCAACACTTTAACATGTGCTCATCTCACATAACCCGGGTCCAATGTTTGCTGGGCATTAAAGGCACTTCTCTCATTAACAGCACCAAAGAGCATCTGTTTATAGCAATGCACATCCTCAAGAACCCCACAGGATTTTTTTTCAATCCCTAGACCTAGCATCCTGATTATTCCAGATTAGTTACAGCTTTGGACAGAGAAGAATTCCTAGATGCAGGGAAGACCAGCATGGAGACACTACAGGTTAAACACAATTACAGTGTGCCTGGCTCAGACTGGCACTTGTGATTAAAACGCCCCCTGGTGAGGTATTTGCACTGTCCTGGGCTCTGTAAATCTCGTGTTCTCCTAACAGAGATGTCAGAGCACCTCGTGTAGAAACACTCCAGTTACACCAGAACTAGAGCCTTGGACTGGCAGGAGGGGCTCTAGAGGGGTTCTACTCACCCCGTGCCCATGGCACTGCTTCTCCACATCACAGTCGTAGTTCAGAACTGAGGCACTGACACACTGGAAGTGTCTGCAGATCTGTGGGGAGAAGGGATGGACCAAATGGAGCACGATGGCATTTCAGGGACACAACAACCCCTTTTCTCTGCCTTTCCCCTCCCCTCCTGCTCGCTCGATGGCCATGGAGCTCTAAGGGCTAAACCCCAGCTCTGCAGAAACCCAGCTGCCCTACAAAAGGCTTCTCAGCATGGGGGCTGAACTCTCACTGGAGTCTTTTGTTGCCATGCTGAACATAAAGGAATAGCAATTAAGCTGTGCCCAGTAAGGACATGGGGAAGGCACATTCCTCTGCTGGGGTAAGCTCTCAGTGTAGCATAGATGGATTTTAACTGGAAGTTGTTTTAAAGGCATTTTTGTGCCTCTAGTTCTTCCTGCTCATTGATAGAGCAAAGATTCTGGCTCTCAACAAGCTTAATTTCTTGTGTTTCATCTAGAAATGAAAAGCTCCTGCCACTGCTTTATGCACGTGAGCTGCAGCACTGGGCAGGGTGGGGAGCTGAGGGACTCAGTTCCACAACAGCCATCAAAAAATTGAAACAACGCAGATGAAAACTCTATTTACATAACCTCCCCTCCAAAATGATAACTTTTTAATAGTTAATTACCTTTCCAGTATCACATTTGGTGCCTTCATTCACCATTCCTGGGTCTGGGACATCAGAGCCTAGCTGGAAATCTACTCCCCAGCACGTGGTTTCTCCAATGGGAGTCCGGATAATTGCAGGCTTAATTCCAAAGACAGGCATGGTTTTCACATTTTCACACTGCAGCTTCCCACACATGGCATTCCTACAACACCATCACATCAATACTGTAGTGACACTTGAATTTATTCTGAGAAAAAAACCCCATCAGGATGAAGCTGCTTGAAAATAAAATTGAAGGAAACTCTCCTAACAAAATTGAGCTGGGCTTCCTTTCAGGGCTGCAGGAGTACAGAGCTACCCCTTTCTTTCTGGAGGCTGCTGGGAGCTTTACATTAAACAAAACATCACCATTTGCCACCCGTTGAACAACTCTGGGTAAGAACAGTCCAGGCTGGGAGATGTGGAGCACACTCTTCCTTCCCACAGCCCTGCCTGAGCACCCAGGGAGTTGCAGCCCAAGCCTGAAAGCTCCAGACCCTGCTCCAGAGGAACTGCCTGAACATTCAAACTCATTTCAACTACCACATGCAAGAGTTAAAACCAGACAATCTACAGCAAGAGAGTCAACAAACCTCACAACTGCCTGTGTGGGGCTTTAGGTGCTAACAGCAGCTCCAGCATCAAAACACCCCTCTGAGCTGCCTCACTGCAGTTCCAGAGCAACACCCACATGCCAGTGAAGTCAGGCCATGGGATAACACACCTCTTCCCTGGGGAGCCTGCTACAGCACCCCAGACTAATGCTACAGCACCCAGACAGGGATCTTCAGGACCACATTCAGGAGCTTCTCGACGTGCTGGGCTCAACTCACCAGCTGGAACATTTCTTGTAGTCATGGCCGTGGAAACCACAGTTGCCAAATCTGTCACCCTTGGAATTCACTTCAGCAAAACAAACGTTGGGAGCTGCTTTGGCTTCTGCAAACAACAGCCCAGACAGAGGAACCAAGTTAAACAGGGACAGAAACATCTCGTATCATCCCATCTCCCTCACCCAGAGCAATCACCCTGCTACACCTTGTACTTTTTGTGCAGCACAGAACTCAATCAAAACAATGAAGAGGTGAAAGTGTCAGCACTACAGGGTTCCAAGTTTTGAAGGAGAGGCAGAAAAACAGCCCCTTAAGGGTATTTCCTCGTGGCTTTTCTACTGCCCCATACACCAGAAGCCCCACTGTAACAAATAATCAGGGTAAGAAAATTCCTGCTTGAATCCCCGGCACAGCATTAAACGTAAAAAGGAAGGAATGTAAGAAGGCTAAGCTGTAAACACCACTGATTCAAATCCTCTGCCAAAGCTGGTCTTTGCTACAGGAAAATTAGTAAATATATTAAAAAAAAAACACCAAAAAACACTAAAAAAGGAGTGTATTCTTTTAGCTGTGTCTCTTAGAAAGGGTGTTAACACTGACAGTCCAACAGAGACTACAAGGATGATGAAGGGACTGGAACATGTGTCTTAGGAGGAAAGGCTGAGAGCCCTGGGGCTCTTTAGTCTGGAGCAGAGCAGCCTGAGAGGGGATTGAATCCATGGTTATCCAGAGCTGAGGGCTGAGTGTCAGGAGAAGGGACAGCCTCTGCTCCCTGTGCCCTGGGACAGGACAAGGGGAATGGATGGAAGCTGGAGCACAGGAAGTTCTACCTCAACATGAGGAGGAACTTCTTTCCTGTGAGGGTCCCAGAGCCTGGCAGGGGCTCCCCAGAGAGGTTGTGGAGTCTCCTCCTCTGGAGACTTTCCAGCCCTGCCTGGAAAGTTCCTGTGCTGGATTAGATTCTCTTCTATGGGCCTGCTCTGACACGGGTGTTGGACTCTAAGATCTCCAAGGGTCCCTTCCAACCCCTGAGATCCTGTGATCTTCCTTACTTGAGCCAAAGATATCCTGGCACTGTGCATCATAGTACTGGCAGACACCATTGTAGCAATAGGCCTCCTCATTGTGGCACGGGTGCCCATTCTGAATGGTGAAGTCAGGCTGGCAGAACTGGGAGGTGCCATTGCAGTACTCAGGAAGGTCACACTCGTTGTTACTTGCCCGACACTCGGTTCCTTCAGGGAGGAGCTGAAGAGAGAAGGGAGGAAGAAACTGCATCAGCAAATAGAAACCCTTACCCAGACGAGCTCTGCACCTGACACACAACGCGCCACGAGCAACAGGATGGGAAGCCCTGGGTGGGTGCTGTGCACAAGCAGGATGACCCCTGCTCACAGAGGCACTGTCTGGGGCATCCTTTTGTGACCCCCTGAGGAGCATTTCCAGGTAACAGGACTGGGTCTCACCCGGCAGTTTTTGCAGCAGTCACCATAAGCACACTCAGCACCGGATCGGAGTCGGCAGGTCCCCGGCTCGCAGCAAGGATCACTCTCACATTCCTGAAAGGAAAGTGCTGTGAACATCAGGGAATCACACCCTGTGCCACGGGGCGTGGGAAGGCTATCCTGGCAGCATCTGTAAAACACACCAGCTACAAACCTTTGGTGACCCACAGTCACACTCCTCCCCAGCATCCACCAGCTTGTTCCCGCAGTACGGGATGCTGTAGGTTTCGTCGGGCTTGGGAACGTTGAGGAGGCAGCTGCCACCTTTGTTGAGAGTCAGCTTCTCAAAGTCCTCTGCACTGCAGCTGCTGAAGTTCCTCGATCCCCTGCAACAGAGGATGTTGAGCTTATCTTCCCACTAAGCCAGCCCACAACAGCTCCCTGGTGTTTGTGGAAGAAGGGTAAGGTTTGCTTTGGGCCCGGGCTGCAGGGGGGATACGACTCTTTGGAAGGGTACTTGGAAGATGAGAGCAGCCTCCAAGAACTCAGCACGTGGAGGGGAGAGTTCTGACCCTCAGAAAACACCTTCCCAGTTGGCAGCTACTCACGATGCTCCAGAGCTCATAATGCAGCTGCTTGCCCCGCAGTGACAGACACGCTCATCGTCGTGGTTCATCCCCAGGTTGTGGCCCAGCTCGTGAGCCATGATGGATGCAAACATCTGGATACTGATTCTCCCAAACTGCACGAGAGCAAAGCAGAAGAAAAATCAGTGGATGGTTTATATTGAGAAAGTCAGTGCTTGCTGATACACCAGAAAGTCATTTCTGCTGCTATCTCTAACAGGGTTCTCTGACTGTGCTGCATTCCAGCTGAGGGCACAACATTTGCTTAGCAATAAGAGCCTTTAAACAAACATATCTGGGACACTACCTAACCACCTCTTCTCTCCAGTTCAGCTGCAATGTTAAGAAAAAAACGAGAGTTCTCCACATCAAACCAAATCTCCTGAAATATGCCAACTCCAATTGCAGTACTTCTGTCATTAGTCCAAGAAAACAGGATTGCTGGAATTGCCAGTTACCCGAGATCAGCAGTTTGGTCCATCACCACTCTGTGATTTCACACAAGGAGGGCAGTCCATCAGCCCTGCTCTAGAAGTTCACAACTGGGCAGGGCAAGCAACCACCAGAGGACAGGTTTGAGGACACCCACAGTTCTCACATACTTTTAATGCAGGGGGGCTTAAAACATGAGTGGAAAATCCTGTCCCTTTCTCAGGAGTGCTGCATGCTGAAGAGAGGGGAGGCTGAACAGAAGATAAAAGCTGTGACCCAGATACCATGGAAATGCCAGAAGCAATAGGACACCACATAAAAGCCTCCACTAAGCTACTTCAGCTTTCTTATTAAAGATTCTGCACTTCCAGGAAGACTTCCAGAGTGCAAAGCTCTCATCTTGATGACATTCACATCACTGAAGGTATCTCACCACGTTAATGCCTCCTGCATGGCTCTTGGAGCACACTGTTCCAACATAGGCCATTCCAGCTGTGCCACCAAACCCCTTCTTCCTACAGTCATGGGGAGGAAAGGAAAGGCCATCAACTGATGGTACAGACACACAGAACTGCCAACAGCACAGCCCATCCCTATCCAAACTCAACCCACGTAAGTAGCTTCTAGATAATTGCAGAAGCACCTTTTTCTCCATTCAAAGGCAATGCTCTGCACCAGCTTTAGGAACATTTTGTGGTGAAAAAAGCCCTAGGTGACAAGTCTGAGCAATGCACAACCTGACAAAGGGTTATCTGAATGGAAGCTTCATACAACACAACATTGCAGGACACGTGGGACAAGGAAAAGAAATTATTTATCAGTGTGCCTGTCAGAGAGGACACTGAACTCAAGGACCACAAAACAATCTTAAAAATACTTAAGTTGACTTGGAGTTTTTTCACAAATACAGAAACCACAGCAGACTGCACTGAGCTCTGCTGAAATAGAGCAGCTATGATTGATACTAAAGCACAGCTGAGCAGATAGAACAGGATGAGCTTCTCAAAAGACAAAGGGAGGGAACCACAACTCACAGAACAAACTGGGCACTGTCGTGTCTCCGGCGCAACACAAGATTCTTCTCTCTCCACTGTACAAAGTTTGCCAGCACATCCCCAGCACCTCCATCTGTGCTAATCATGTTCTCATACTTCCAGATCTCCAGACCAACCAGCACAATGCGGATGTTCAACATGATGTACATCTGGGGAGGAAAGAAAAGAAAAAAAAAGAGATTTCTAAATAAAATTGAGATAAGAACAAGTGGTCTGGTGTTTATGTATCTTATTGCAAGACTCTGCTTTTTATCTTTGGGTTTGTTGCACACTTTGAGTCACCAGAATGTATTTTCCCCTGTGATTCAGCCTTTTCACTAGTTACAGGATCAATGAGAAAATGCAAACCAGAAAAGTCTCAGTCCTGACAAGCTTGCAGCCCCTGCTCCCCTGGCACTGCTCCAGCACCACTCCAGAGTTCTATTGGTCAGCAACATGATGACCCAGGACAAATTTAGCTCCTGGCTTGATCAAAACCTCTATTTCAGTCTCAGCCATGTGGTAACAGGCCAGACTGAGGAGAGACAAGGGCAGGGAGCAGAGCTGCAGGGTGCTGAGTGGAGCAGCCACTTACGCTGTCGAGGAAGTTCGCCAGCTGCACCATGTGCTCTCGGACTTCTGTCTCACTCTTCCCAAAGTCTTCAAACTGCAAGACAAAGAAACTTAGTCCTGAAGAGACAAAGACAAGAGGCAGGAAAAGGAACAAAACATTGTTAAGACTAGCAATGTGAAAAGCATTTCTGCCTGGCTCCAAATGTCTTGTCAAGACGACGCTGGTCAAGACAGCGGCGTCTCACCCGCTGTTGCTCAAGAGCACGAAGGCAGCTCTTGACACATGTTCTCCTTGCAGTACTTCATTCTTGCCAACAGAAATTCCCCATGTCTGACAGTTTACTCTTTTCCTGAAGAGCTCTGTACAGAACATGTTTATTCACTTTTAGGTTAGCATATTTGCATAACCTTGGCTAAAGCATCAGTGTCTTTCAACAACCTACTCGGGAGCAACAAAGGCTGAGGGTTTTTCAAGCCACAAGACACCCTCCTAGGGAGAAGGGAAAGCCACATATAGTCCTTACCTTTTCTTTATCCACAACAATGAACAGCTCCACGTATCTTGTTTGATGGAGGACTGCTCTCTTGCTCTGTGAAAAAAAAAAAAGAAGTTTTAGACAGCTTCAATTTTATTAATTCAAGTGTAAATAAAAAAAAACAACCCACATGACATTGTCCTGTTTCACTTGGTACAACTTGGTTTGAGACACACCCAGAGCACACTGGGCCAAGAGAAAAACAAGACAAAACCCAGAAGTGTAATCCACTGCAATGATGAGTTTTCTGTGTTTTACACTCAAATTTAGCTGCACAAAGGTTTCCTGTGTCTCACAAGCATGGGACCTTTTTACCTTTCACAGAGTTTTCTCCAGAAGAGCATACATATGCTTATAAGAGCAGAAAGATACTAGCAAGCAAACACCAACAACTTTGGAGTGAAACACAGTGGTTTTTTCATGCTCCTGCTTTGTTCCTGTAAAGCCAGTCTCTAAACAACATGGGCCACCTTCACACCAAGCTGTTATTCTGATGGTTAGGACAATGAAACCACAACCACAATCTTCTCCTGGTTGCTGATGCAATCATTTGTCAGTGGGCCTCTCCAGAGAGGGGCTGCTCTGGTGCTGCTGCCCTCAAAAGCTCTGCCCATGAACCATCTGACCCAACTGCTTTGGGGAAGCAACTGAGTTTCCCAGCAGTGTAGAAAGCCCTGTAAACCAGAAACCTTCAGGTATGTGATAAACCCCAGAAAAATCTGGTAAGCTGCTTCCACCCTCTGAGCTGAGCCCTCACCAAACGCATTAGAGGGGGCTGTGGAGGAGACTGGAGGAACTTACTCGCAGCAGCTGGGTCATACTGGGGTGGTGATTTTCCTCTGCATGTCCCTCTTCAGGGTCTGCAGGGGTTACTCCACACTCCAGGGGCTCTTTCTTCACGTTCTCCAATCGATACAGAATGTGTTTGGAGCCAGAGGAGGAATCCATGGGCTCAATTCCATAGGTGATGTTCCCTATTGTCACCAGCCCCCTAGAACACAGCAGAGTGTGAGAAATTCTCACAGAGGACAGTTACCCAGATTCTTACAGCAGAACAAAGGAACAATTATTCTTTGATAACTACAGGCATGTCTGTATCTGAGCCCTTGCAAGGCCAAGTGCTTCATTACAGGCTGGAAAGCAGCCTTTGGCTGGACAGGACACAGCCAATCTTCTGCAGAGACCAGGAAATTAAGTCCCAGAAACACTTTAGTTCAATTACTGTTGCCACTTTGGTGCCTGACACGGCACTGCAAAAACAAAACCATCCCAAAATATATGGAAATTAGCCCAAAGCAGACAAAAATTTGCAGTCAGATTTGAAGTGTGTTAAGATTTGGTAAGATCTGCAAACCAGTGCCCATTTTTACACCAGGTACAGTTCTTTTTAAGTTGGAAAACAAGCAAAAACATGTGCCAGAGAACAACTCACTGTATTTTGGGAACAACCTGCAACTTATTTAATGGAATTTCAAACATCTACTGACTATGTGACTAAATAAATACCTCGGAGAGCCCACACAAAGGCAGACACCCCTGCAGCTGGGCCCTGGACAACGAATCCCTGCCTGGGTGAGCAGCAGTTAAAAACAGAGCAAGAGCTTTTGTTTCAGGTTGGGTGAGCTGCCAGGCTCAGTGACAGGGGACACACAAAGACAAGCTGTGCTACCTGAGCCCTGAGCAAGTGCTGACAGCAGCCACGGAATCCAGGCTCCCCTCCACGTACCCCTGGTAGTGGCAGTGATCCTAGGGGGGAAACAGAGGAGTTACACACACAGTCCACACGAGTGCACACCCAGGTGGGTGATCTCTGAGCAGTACTTACTACTAAAATCCTTCATGTTGGAAGAGACCTTTAAGGTCAGAGTCCACCCCTCCCCCAGCACTGCCAGGGCACCACTGACCCCTGTCCCTC
>JANHGL010021361.1:0-28828 GCA_024611195.1 Ceyx melanurus
AGGCTTATAGATTAGAATAATCTATAATAATAATCATAGAGAAGCTTGTTCTCTTGGCACAGGAAAAAAAAAAAAAAAATCAGTTTACCTTCCTGAATTCTGTTTCTTTTCTGCACAAAAACTAGTGATTATCAGCAGTGACAAAACCAAAGCAAACTCTGCTTGTTTCCCCTAAAAATCAGGGCCATGCCAGTAAATGCAAAGGTTTGAATTCTTTTTTATGTTATTCTTATTCTTGATATTATTTATTAAAGGCTACTTTAAGAACATCCTTTGTTATACAACTAATGAAATCTGTGGAGGCTTTTTACTAAATATTCTTTGGTATAGGGATTATTTTTTTTTTCCTGTTGAAACTGAGGGGTTTTTTTTTGTGTTTGAAGGGAAAATTGAAATTAAAAAGTACAAAAGCTGGAAGTTTATTACTGAGTTGCAAGAACCTGCACTGCCTTGGCTTGAGCAACCTTACATTGTAGGGTAAGAAGCAGAAGTGCAACTCGAGGCTGATTAATCATCAGTTCATAAGATACTTTAGGCAGCTTATAAAGAATTCAAGGAATATCATTCACTATAATCAATGTCAAAAATTGGCTGTATTTGAAGAGAGAAACTGCAAAAGCCAAGAGCTGCTACTCTGAGAGCTTGATGGTGCCTCCTAAGGAATGTTTTCAGCCTCATAACTCCATTCCTGCTGACAGAATTGCCCAGTGGCAGTTGTTTTGGGCTGGTTTTCTTGCAGACCTGTGCTGCTTTTTGTGTCTGTCCACATAGCAAGATGCTTTCCAGCAGCAGAACCCAGGAGGTGGTTTTCCAGCAGAACCAGGTCCCATCTTGCTGTGTTGTAGTCTAGGAGAGTAGCAGATAAACTGAGTGCTCAGAAGTTGGAAAAAAAAAAAAAAGGATTAATATAAAGGAAAAATTACTAGTGAATTCCTCTTAAATGTCCTTTTAGCTGCATTTATTTATTTATTGTCAATTTTTCTCTGGAATAATTGACATCCATGAGCAATGTAGGTTTGGTTTGTGGATGGTGGGGACCTGCAAAGCCTGCCTCACAAATCTAGAGCTGCAGTAGGTGCATCCAGCTGGTTTTTGTGCAGGCTTTGTCTTAGTCTCTGGGAACATCCAGAGTTTTCCCTCTCCAGGTGAGTAAGCTTTAGCAGCTTTCTACATCTGTTTTGCACACCCAAGTGTGAGCTCTGAATCACTCTTGCTTTTGTTCCTTGAGATTTATATTTTGTGTGTGTGCAGTAAAGCAGATCTAGAAGTTGCTAATTTCTGTACTGGATTTGGGATATGTTGGTAAAAATACCTGAGCTGAAACAGAGCTGGAATGTAGATCCTCCTGTAATTATTATTATTTTTTTGCTAGGTACTTCAATACAAGTGACAACAACCTGATGTACTGGGGCCTTGATTATCCACCTCTCACTGCCTACCACAGCTTTCTGTGTGCTTACATGTAAGTTGATTATTCCAAAGAATTTGGTGGAGTGCACAAAACAAATTCACCTCTCTCTTTTTTTTTTTTTTTTTCTTATCCCTTTTCTCTCCTGTGGAGAGAAACTAGTAGCTAAAAACCACCAATCTGGGGCACTCAATGAAATGGAAAATACTGTATTTTAAAAGTAGGAAACCAGATTTTGTGCATTCCAATTGCTTACAGCTAACACTGCTGTTTTTCTGTCTTGTCAATGCTGCCAGGGGGACTGAAGGGCTCTGTTGTTTTGGCCAAGACTATAAATTTCCAGTTAGATGTGAGTTAGACATTCAGCTTTCCATGTGTTGGATCAGGGATGCACAGAGAGCAGTGCTGGGGGCATTGCATGGGAAAGCTCTGGTGTGTTGAGAGCCCAAGTGACATTTGATGACTGGATATCATGTAAATAGAATTCTGTTATTGGAATACTTTTTCCACAGGGGCTTTACTGCTGTTGGAATGAGACTTATGGAATAAGAATGTAGGTTAAAGTGCACAGGCACAGCTATGTGGGGCATCTATGTGAACTGTAAATGGTTTATATTTAATACTTAAGTATGAAAGGTATTTACAATTGTTTTTTTAAAAGTCAGTGGAACTAGACTGAAGGTGGTTCTCTTCTAATAAATATCCCATTTTGATGTGTCTGTTCTTTGTTTTCCAGTGCAAAGTTAATAAATCCTGATTGGATTGCCCTGCACACATCTCGGGGCTATGAGAGCCAGCCACATAAGCTATTTATGAGGACAACAGGTAGGGAAAGGGTTTCCTAATTCCACTAATTAAACATCTGTATCCTGCAGCTTTTCTGTCTTGACCAGTTTATTCTCAGTTCTTTAACTTAGTTCCATTTATGAACCAACTCCTGTGTTCTTTTCTGCCACTGTTCATGAAGCTGATAAATAAGAAATCTACAAACAAGTTTTCAATTCAGTACAAACTCTAAAACAAAGCTAATATTATATTTTTTTTGTGGCATAGACCCAATTCTAAATGGTGAAAATATTGTTTTCCCTTCCACTCTAGTAAATGCACTTTTAATTTTCATCTTAGTTTGGTTTTTATTGTAAAATTATTTTGCATGTAGACTGGAATTCACTGACTTAACAGGGAGAGAGATTTGATGTCTTTAAAGATGTCACTTTTCTTTCAAATAGTCACCACTTTTGAGAGGAGCTTAAAGAATTAAAAACCTTTTAATGCTTTTATCCTGAGTTTCACTGTCCTGCAGTCATTCTGATGACCAATTATTTTGAACTGCTGGTAGAAAGAAAAGCATAAAACAACTGCAGGAAAAAATCTGCAGATAATTCAGCAGTGTGGCCAGTGAGCTCTTGTTCTCTAAGCAGTGGCAAATGCCTTATTATCCTGTTATTATTTTCTTTCCTTTTGAATCTCTCTTGCTTTACAAAACACTGGAGTGCCACAAAATGCCTGGGTTGCAACAGCAGAATTTCTTGTCCATCAGTAGCTTCTCTGTACTTCACAAACATCTTGCTCTGGACTCCAGCAATTGATTGAATTGGAAAGAAAAAAATAAAAATCACTAGAACTTAATTACCCTTGAAATGGTCTTTATTAATTTTGAAATCAACTCACTTGACAAAGCTCTGGTGGATCTAGAAGTGATGATCACTTTTTAACAATAGCCATTAGAAGAATGCATTGAAGTAATTCAGAGTGCTCAATGTCAGCTGTTGGCTACAGCACCTTTATTTGAAGTGTCAGCTAACATTTGCTTTGCTAACTCTTTGGGGATATTTGTTTAGTTGTGCCTTAAGCCTGCAGAACAATCTCTGGGTAGCTGGTATCTTTAAACATTTTCTGGCCAAAAAGAGGCAAAATACATTTTCCTTCCACGTTTTCTGAAACTCAGAAATAATCTGAGATTTTTCTCAGGGTCTTAAAACAGCACCCAAGAAGATTTCAGCTGGTGGTTTGAGCAGGAGCTGACATGACCCCAGGCAGGTGAACCTGCTGGTTGTTTTCTTACAAATATTTGCTGTAGGCAGAGGACCAGAGCCAAAGAACTATTAGTGTATTTATCCACACAGATACACTGAGATGATCACCTAGAGCTGCTTGATTGTGGCTCCAGACTCTCAGTTCCAGCAGAGCCCTTGACTGGGTCTAGCTGGAGCTGATTTCTCTTGAGGATGAAGAATGCCTTCCCTCTGTTTGGCATGTGAGGAACTAGAGTCTGCTCCCTTACTGACTGAGGCTGTGCCAGCAGCCAAAACAGCTGAACATGTGGAAGCAGCAGCTTTTGGGCAGCAGAAATGATAGCATTAGAAACATTAACAAGATCAAATTCTGTAGACCTATTTCTTTTTGTCCTTTGAAGTGGAACTACCCAGTTTATCCTAATGAAAGGCTTTCTGATATTTTCATGCTTATTTGCCAGTATTTTTTGCTTCTGTATCCCAAAGGAATTGGGAAAAATACAGTTTTGGTGTAACTGGTAAACCTGAGCTATCTTTCAATCAATCAGATATTGTAATACAATAAAAACCCATATTCAGCTGAAACTGTAGTCACAGGACTTCAGTTGAATGACTAAAGTGAAGTTTTCAGTGAGGGTGCAGATGTGAACCCTCTGAACTGACCTCACTCTAACACTGTAGTTGTTCTTGTTGAGGTTTTTTACACCAAATGCAGCCAAGATGTATCAAGAAAACTGTAAGTGGAATCAAAGATTCACAATCCAGATGAAAATAGACAACTTGAATAGCATTAAGATGAGGTATGTGGTGGGATTCTAACATAAAGTTAATCTTTATTTTTCAGTGTTTGTTGCTGATTTGCTGGTTTATATTCCTGCAGTTATTTTATATTGTTTTTCCTTGAAAGAAACATCTTTGAAAAGGAAGGCAAGTATCTGATGGGTCTAAATAAAAACAGGGTAGAAATATAACAGTATGAGAGTTAATTAACATATAGAACACTGTGATGGCTACAACTGATGACAGTAGATCTGGTATTAAAGGCTTTTCAGTTAAAAAGAAGGAAAAAAAAGCCATTACCATTCTCTTACAGCAATTATTTTAATGCTTGCAATAAGATGCTCTGAAATGTAGCACCATGAACTCTTGAATTATATTTCTTTGAGGATGTAGTAGTTAGTAAACCCCAGATTTGTGGGGTGCTGTGGGGGGATCCAAGCAATGCTTAGTATTCCACCCTTGTTATGGTAGAACCAACATGCTTTGGAATTAGAAGCCTTTGGATTTCTGGAGAGGTTTTGAGGTTTAAGATGGGTGTGGGTGATCTTTGAGCTGGTTGGCAAAGGGCAGGCTGCTCTCCATTCAGTTTTTTCTTACTTATGGAAAGTATTTATCCTTTTTTATTCCTCACAATACTAGAGGCAGAAGATTCCTATATGTAGAGTGTACCACAAATCTTTGTACTGCAGAAGTAATATAATTTTCTCTGCCTGTCTAATTATTTTCTCCTCTCTTTCTGGTTCTTTCCAGGTGTCCAGTGCTCTCTGCATACTGCTTTATCCAGGCCTCATTCTTATTGACCATGGACACTTCCAGTATCCTTGTTCTGCAGTGACATGAATTCCCATAAGGCAGTAATGTTGCTTTTAGTGACCATTGCTCCTTGTTTGTACAGTATTAGTATTATATATATATATGTATTAAAAACATATTTACCCTGATGCATCTGAGTACTGTCCCCAAAAGCTTGGGTGACTGAATATCCATGATATGTCTAATTAACACACATTATTTCTCCTCCTTTGCAAGCTTTGAATCAAACCTTGGAAATATAAAAAGACACTTTAAACAGAAGTAAAATCATTTCAATCTGTGAACAACAGAGTCATAACTGGCAATGTGTTTTGAAAACAAGCTTCAAAAAAACTTGTGCCTGCTGTTTTACACTGTTTTACACATCCCTTGGGATGTCCATTTCTGGCTTCCAGTGCCAAGATGTGTCTTGTCCTTGACATGAAAACCATATACAACTCAGTGAGCCTTGGCTTGGCCCTGTGGGCTGTGATTTGTTTGTCTCATGACTGGGACCTCTTGGGCTCAGCAGCCTTTTGCTTGGCCTTAAATTATAAGCAAATGGAACTCTACCATTCTCTGCCTTTTTTTTGCTATTTACTTGGAAAGTGCTTCAAGAAGGGACTGAAAGGAAAGGGGTGAGTGGCTTGAAACTGGTTTTGTCTTTCTCAAGAACATGCCCAGCCACTGAGAAGTGATTCTGAGGGTTTCTGAAGTCATTTCAGTGGAAAGCATTTACCTTGTTGCACAAGATCCCTCTCCTGTGAATAAACATTTCTGGTTGGGATCTGCATTAGGTATTTCCACTGCCCAGATGCCAGATCTGTGAAGTTGTCCTTTCTCTGTCACCTAAATAAAGGTGCTGCTGTGGGCAGCTTTGAACTTGGCTTTGCTGAGTGGGGGATGATGAACTTCTCTTGTGTGTTACCTTCACTTCTGCACCTCCGTGCTGTAAACTAAACAACCTTTTGTCAGCAAGAGCAGGATTTGTTTGCTGATGGCAGCTTTTGTGTGTTGCAGGTTAGTGCTGCTAGCTCAGCTGGCAGGGACAGTGGTGGCTTCCTTTGCTGTCTGCTGGCTCCCCTTCTGCACAGACGTGGACCAAATCATGCAAGTACTCAGAAGACTCTTTCCCATTGACAGAGGCTTGTTTGAGGCATGCATGTTTTCTTCTCCCACACCCTGCTCTACATGTTCTGTATTCTTAGATCCCTTGAGAAACCTTCATGGTGACCTTTGGGGATTTCATGAGTGAGACACACCACAGGGCCAGTAATCTGAGATGGCTTCTTCAGCAGTCATTTCTTGCCAGTTATTTAATCCAGTATTTAACCCCAGCTCAGCTGGCATCTTCCAGGATATTATATGAGTAGACAACACTTATCCCATCATCAAACTCATACTTCAATCCATACATTTTTCCATTGACATAGATTCCATAGTAATTGCCAGTGTCAGAAGATGTAACCTTAAAAGTTAACAGCTTCACTCTTTGTCTTTGCTTCTTATTTAAAAATAAATTAAAAATGGTGTTTTGGGTGTAACATGAAACTTCCTTTTTGACCCACCTTGCATTTTCAGTGCAGATTTCCACAGTATTTTCCAAATGTTTTGTGTCAGTTCTGCTTTAAAGTTTTCCTCAGCTGCAAGGTGCTGAGTGCTGCAGCCTCAACCCAAAAAAGTCACTCCTTTACCTAATGCCAAGCCTTGCTGATAAAAGCAGAGGTACTAATACCCTGAGGAACACCAAGTTGTTGCTGTTGTTTTGCTTAATTGGAGCACGAGCCTTAATTTTACACTTTTAAAATCAAATTCTCAACTTCAACTAATAAAATGAAGCTTTGAATTTCTACATTTTGCTGTCCCAGGGATTTAAGCAAATTTGATGAGTCTGAAGTTTTCTTTTCATCATCTTTAGATATTAATCATATCAAAACTGGTACTTTTTCCTTCAAAACTTAATCCTGATGTACCCAAGGCAGCATTTTATTTAGGCAGTGCTATGGAAGTGTTCTCAGTGTATTCTCTGCTGGTTTATTTAAAAAATCAGCAACAAAACAAACCACCAAACAACCCTTTCAAAAGGCACCCACCAAAAAAACCCAAATCTCAACAAACAAAACTCCAAAGCAACTAAGAAAACCCCAACCCAACAAACAAAACCCCAACCCAACCAACCCTCTGACTCTGGAGTGGATAAACGCATAGTTCTGCTCACCCTGCTTTTTTATTCACCACCAACCTTAAAAGTAAAATCTCTAAATGACAATAACCAAGGAGTCTGAAAGAGCTGAAGGATTTTAGTCTAATATTAGCCCAAATATTTCCTGGGGTGACCAGGGCAGTGAGTGCTGGATGCTAATCTAGATAGAATCAGAAATTGTCCACGTAAGCAAGGCGTGGTAAATTTATACCGGGCTGCGTGTGCCAGCTCCTCTGAACTGCTTCCCATTTCCAGAGCTGTAACAAATGCTGATGGCTGTAAAATGGTACTGGCTGTGAAGTTGATGCCCCCTGTGTTTGGTGGTGCTGCCAAACCCCCTGTAATCCTCAGCAGATTTGAAGGGCAGGGCTGGTGAGCCCACGAGGAAGGTGGCTCAGTTGGTGCTGGTGGCGTTCTACACAGCTGTGATTCCAGCAGCTGTTTGGGGATGAGTTTCAGGAGCATGAGAGCTGTGGTTACAGATTTAATTTGGAAAGTGATCCTAGCACAACTGCTAATGTCTTTAGACTTCTTGATTTATTGGAGGTTAACTCTGTCAGTGCTAGCCAGCAGTGAGAAATGTGAGTGCACAGAACACAGGGGGGAAGGAGGTTCCTGTTTGCTTCTGGTTAGACAGGGACAGGCACTTGGAGCCACATCTCTCTCAAAATCTGCCATCTCAGGGGGTCCAAAGTAGTCACTTGACCTGAAGAGCCATTTCTTAGTTATTTAGAACATGTTTTAACTGAATCATTTGAAACTTTCAATTTTTAAGCATCAGGATAATTTGAAGAATCATCCATATTTACACATATCATATACACATACTTTATATATATATATATCCAAGTGTCCCTTTACAGTATTGTGCTAAAAACCCAACAATCCCCCACTTCCAAAGCCCTTTTTGATGTAAACATAAGTTTAAATGAGTGTAATTTTCACTACTTACATGTTTTTGTTTTTGTTTTTTCAGGATAAAGTAGCCAACATTTGGTGCAGTCTGAGTGTCCTTATAAAGATAAAGAATGTAGTCTCACCTCACAGTCAGCTGAAACTCAGGTAGGACATAAGTGAAGTGCTTTGGGTAGTTCAGCTCCATTGTATTTGCAAAATGAGTGGTTTTTTGTCAAAGAACTATGAGAAATGGTGTTAAAAAACCTGGAAAAACACATATTTTCTTTTCTACACTGTACTTTTCTCCTGAGTGGCAAGGGTTTCCCTCAGTACTCTAATATTTATGAATGAAAAAATTCCTGCTTGTTTATCTAGTGACTCAAGCTGCTTGTTTGGTTAAAAGAGAGTAAAAATTTGCATGTTTTCCTCTTCAAATGTCACCTCTTGGAATTCAAAGTTCACAGTTGTGTTTTTTGTCTAAGTGCAGAATTCAAGTCTAGATCTACAGAGTCTGAAATGTTCTGGAGATGTTTTATTACTTTTTCAAGAGTGTTTATGTCAGTGAAGACTGTTTAGTGCTCTTCAGTCACTGAGTTTCCTTGAGGGATTTTGTACTTCTGAGCATCACAGTTGAATTCCTGACTTGCAGCTATGAGTTTATAACCTCATGGCCATAGTATTAAAACTGCTTTTCTTACAACATCTTCAGTTTTGCTGTAACCTTCCTGACCCTGCTTCCCACCTGCATCAAACTCACTGTCCAGCCCTCTCTCAGAGGATTTAAGTTGGCTTTGGTAAGTGTGGTTTCAATTTCTCCTTGGTTCAGAACCTCTGCTGTGTGACCTGCAGCAGCTGCCACCTGCAGAGCTGTGGGTGCCATTCCAAGCCACCCTCTTCATGCTGAGAGATCAGCTCAGAAGTGTTTACTGTCTTACATTCACACTTTCCATTTTTATTAAATTTAATGCTGTATTTTTATTATATTCCTCTGAAGACTCTTCAGAAGATTCCATACATGTTAAAGCCTCATAGAGTTGGAATTTCTCCATTTTTTGTTTAGCTTCCAAAGCACTGTTTCCTACTGCACTGGCTGCAAAATTCAAGTCCTGAGGTGGACACCATAAACTCATTAGTGGTTTGAAAAGAAAATGACACTATTTTCCCTAATGTTTCCCTTTTCTTAGTCATATCACAGCACTGAACTGAAGCACTGCAAAAAAACCCAGTTTTATTTGAAATCAAACCTATATGGAGCTTGTTCTGAGGTTTAGAGTTACAAGAGAACTTCTAACTTTGTGAATGCAGTTGGAGAGTTTATTGCAACATTCCCTACAAGAATTAGTTTATCTTTTACAGTGTGTTTTTATTTGGTGGGGGGGGGGTTGAAAGGCAATTTGTTTGCTGCTCATGATGACAAGCAAGATGTTATGTCAGAAAGGTGGGTGGTTCTGCCCACAGTGGAGCTCTGCCAGTCAACCTTGTGTTCAGCTGATGGGGATGTTTGTGTCAGAGCTCAGCGAGGGGAGGGCTCTTCACACGAACTGCTTTCTGCCCAGCCCTGGGTAAATGTAGCAGGTAATTAGAAAAAAATCAGATCATTTAGCTCATACTTTCATGGAAAGCCTGTGCCAGCAGAGAAACTAAGAGTGCTTTGCATTGCAGTCACACAAACTAATGTGTCTCTGATTTCCTTTCTAAGATTAGTTGTGCGTTGTCATTTTTCCTGTTCTCCTTTCAAGTACATGAAAAATCTATTCTCCTAGTGTCAGTGTAAGTAAATTATTTTTCTGTGGATATATTTTAATCTTCTTTACCTCATCTTGTTACTGCATGCTGCTTTCTCCCTCACAAACAGATCTCATTTTCCAAACCCTACACGTTTCCTTTTCTGAGTCACCTGTAAAGGAAACTGGGACTCAGAGCTGTGCTGGTCCCTCCTGCATCACTCATCCGTGGGCCAGTGCTCTGCCTGGCTTTGCTGGAGCATGGGGTGGCATGGGGTGCACACAGACTGCCTGTGGGCTTGGGCAAGGAAATGCTGCCACAGACAGCAGGGGTGTGGACTTAGCTGCCCAGCAAGGCCTGAGCATGGTGGCTCCATCCTGCTGTCAGAGCTGTCAGGAGTGAGGTTTCTTCCTGAGCCTCCTTCTCTCCAGGCTCAACAAACCCAGGTCCCTCAGCTGCTCCTCCCCAGCCTTGTGCTCCCCTCTGCAGTGGAGCTGTGCCCTGCCTCCGAGAGCACAGCACCCCTGGGAGCCTCTGAGGACCAAGAGCTGTCACAGCAGTGTGTGCACATCTCTTCTTCCTCTTTCCTTCTAGACCAGTCTGCTTAATCATCAATGAAATCCCTTTTATGGCTACGTGGTTTTCACTCGTCTCAACGTTCAGGTGAGTCAGACAGCACTGTTTGAAGAGCATGTTCTGCCCCAGCTCTAGCTGGGGAGAGAAAAATAAATACATGATTTGTTAATTTTTTTTTTCTTTTCTCTTTATGTTCTTTGAAATGCAACTTGCTGCTGCAATTCTGCCCACCAGCATGCTGCCCCTGCTGCTGAAGGATGGGCTGCTGCTGCCCTACACTGTCACCATGCTGGCCTTCCTGCTGGTCTGCATGGCTTCCTTCTCCATACTGGAGAAGACATCAGCAGAGGACCTGCAGCTCAAGCCCTTCACCCTTTCCCTGAAGGGATATATTCCTTGGATGAAGTCATTTCCCAAGATTGTCAGAAGCCTGGTGAGCAGTTTTAATTCCTATAACTCTTACTTGCAGCTCTCCGTGGAACTGGAGAACTTGCAGAAACCAGTGTCATGTCTGCAATGGTGCTTAAAGCCCTAAATGGGAGGCCACACTTTGTCAGTGCAGAGGTGTGTGCCAATTTATTTTATATATTAAAGAAAACAGAGCACCCAAGTAACAGAAGTAAGAGTTTAACTGAAGTGTTAAAGCAGCAGGAGCTGATCCATTGTTCTTTATCCCACAGTTTCTCCTCTCTGTAACTCTGATGGGCATCCTGTCACTAATGAGCACTGCCCTGCACCCTCCCCAGAGCCTCCCAGACTTGTTCCCCTTGGCTGTCTCCTCTGTCTCTTGTTTACACTTCTTGTTGTTCTGGGTGTATTTCAACATTGTGATGCTCTGGGACTCGAAGAATAGTAGAAGTCAGAAGAAAATCAGTTAATCAAGGACTGAAGTAGGAAAGGATGGATGGAGAACTCTGAGCAAGGCATGGGGGGTGGCAGGTAAAGCTGTCAGTGAGGTGGTGCAGTTCCTGATGGAATCCAGGAGATGTTCTACATCTGTTTGAAAGGAGAAGCATTTTGAAGAGCCCTTGGAAACGTGTTTGATGTGTTTTCTTCTTCAGTGTAATACTTTTGTTACCATTTGTAAACTTAAATACCTAATAAAGGACCAACTTTTGAATTAATGCTGCACTACCCTGATTTCATCAGCAAAACAACAAACCTGTTAGCATTGTCACATACAAAGCATAAGGATGTGAAGGAGTGGAGGTTGAGCAGAACTCTGTTTTTTGCTGAATTGTTTTTTGAGATGCTTTAATGCTGTTGCAGCCTTAACAACCCTTTCTGACAGCACTGAAAAGCTAAAAGGTCTTGGTTCCAGTGAAATCAGAGCTGAGGAAGGTCTGAGAAACCCAAAGCCCTGCCTCATTGCATAGTCATTAGCAGATGTAAATGGAACTAAACTCTGCAATTTCTCCCTCTGCACAGCACAGCCTGCAGTGCCAATAGCTCGGGCAATACAAATTGATGGAATAATTATATACATAACAAAGCATGTAGCAAGAAAATAAATCAAGCATTTCATGGTGGTTGAGTTTCCTGAGGAGCCAGTGTAGCCTTCTGCTTCATTCTGCTCTCACTCTGTGATGTGTCTGTATTAAAAATACACCTTCTCCAAAAGCCCAGCACCTCCCCCCTGTGCAGAGGTCTGTCCCCTGCCCTCCCCATGCTCTGCCACATACCAAACTGCCCCTGCCATGAGCACATTCTGGGGCTGTCTCTGCAGCATCCCTTGTGTGTGAATCAGCTGTTCAGGGAACTCCCAACTGTGTCAGTTGTGAACACTGCAAGGGAAGGGGCTCCAGGCTGAGGGTATTGATTCAGGTTTTCCAGCTTTATTTGTTGTGGAAAAAGTACCAGCAGCCAACACTGTACCCATGGCAGCTACAGCAACACAGGAGAGGTCCTGGTGGGCCTTGTGAGGCTGCTGGGGTGAGTGCAGTTCAGCTCTTGACCTCCCTGTCATCAGTTTGCTGTGCAGTCAGTGGCATTTTTCTGAGGGCTGACCCTGATGATGCACTGAGAGCTCTGCCCACAGCCTGGCCTGGAGCTCTCAGGGCCCAGAGAGGGGAGTCTGCAGAGGCTCTGTGTGAAGGGGCAGCCTGAGGAACATCCACTCCCAGTGAAAGCAGGGGAGAAGCAGCAGGTGAAGCTGGGAGGAGGCAGGATTCAGGTTGTGATGATCCCAGGCCGTTGTGTTCCTCGGGAGATGGGGGTTGTTCCTTCCCCCCCAAACAAAAACATTAGTTTTGAGTGGATCTCTTTTCTTTGTCCTTGAGATGGCCTCCAGGGGTGATAAAGTGAGAGTCATACGATCCACCTTGTGTGGAACTGGAAATGGTTCTTAACAGCCCCAGCTGCTCCTGAAAGGCAAAAGCCTCCTCCAGCAAGAGGTCAAAGAAACAGTAACTGCTGAAACAGCTCAGGCATGCGGGAGAGTATTTGCAGCAGAGCCTTAGCACAGGACTTTGTATTTCCCTAAGAAATGATTAAATCCCCCATTTCATGGTGTTTAATAACTGCTGCAGTGTGAGCTGCTGCTGCAGCCTGCTGCCCATCCTCCTCTTTACTGTTGTTTTCCAGAAAAGTTTGATTTTGCTGTAAGATGAGCCACAGCAGCTTGTTGTGGGCTGGCATGTGGTTCATTTACAGACTCGTATCAGATCAATAATTGTTTAATTTCCAGCTGGATTCCAAGATTGCAGTGGGGGTTCTATAAACTATGGCTGCTTCAGGCCAACTTTCCATTATCACACAGAGTGATGAGCTGCTGAATCTCACACATGGAAAAACCCAACAGCTCAAGGAAGCTGAAACAGGGATGGTGCAGAAGGCAAACAGGAGCTGGCCCAGTTCACTTCCAACACTTTTATTTCCAGTCAGACTGCACAGAGAAAACCACTTTTATTAATGAAAGACTCCCCATGCTGGAGCACATTTATCACTTCGCTTTTCAGACTTTTTAGTTGTAAAAATCAGATTATCTGAGTAACAGTAAGTACAGGGGTAGGAAGGATACTCAACTGTGTGCACTTACATTGAACTTGCTGAGCAAAAAATATATAAATCATGCTATAAATAATCTACAAATCTTCTATAAATTCTAGAAATCATTCTATAAATGTTTTAATAGGTTAGAGAAGTAGTTTTGAGGATAATGAAAAAGAGAAGAAACTGTTTTATAACAACTCTCCCCATGCACCATTAAATTCCAGAACTGCTGATCTCAAAGGCAAAAGTGCCTGCAGCCCTGTGTTTGAACAGGGGGGCTGAAGCTGATCTAGTGTCTGGAGCTGACTTTGCTGGAACATCTTTGTAGGTGATCAACAGGTCTGGGTTGTCTGCAAACAGCCTGAACCTGTTGAGCACTGGGGCCAACCCCTTGCCACTGTCACTGAATTTTCAGGCAGGCTGTTGCAGAACTAGATGTGTTGATTTAAATTGTGTTTTCTTTGGAGGAGTGAGGAATTAACTGATTAAATCCCCTCTCCCCCAATGCTGGCAGAAAGCACCATTTCCAAACATTCCTCTTTTTAGTTTGGTTTCTTCTCTCCAGCTTCTTGAAGGGCTGGCTGGATTGAGTTTGCTGTTGGTTTGGTTGAAACCCAAGGCAGTGAAATTCTGTTTGCAGTGAGGACAGAAAATTCAGTTTCTTTCCCATGTGGCAGCCACCCCAAATCAGCATTTTGTTCCCCTGCTTGCATAAGCCACCCATGCTGTATTATTTACATTGAGATGAGCTGCTTGTGCACGTTGTCCAGTTTAAATAGATGCCAGAAATTTTATCTAGATGTGCACCTGCCTGGAGCAACGAGCCATCCCAAACTGGTATTTGCTGGGGAGATTGGTTTACAGCCTTTTCTTCTCTCCTTTTAAGTCCAGTGGAGCAGATGTAGAACTTCAGGGTTGATGTGGAATGCATTTTTCACATGATGCCTGTGTGGGGACAAGGAATGATACAATAAATAGCAATTAGCCACCAGCATCATCACTCGTGATCCCAGTCACCCAGCTGCCCCACGCCCAGCACTGGCTTTGCTGCAGGAAACACACACACAGACACACACACAGACACACACAGGTACAGCCAGACACACACAGACACACACAGGTACACCCTGATGCAAGGCAGAGCAACAGGCAGCCTCCCCTGGACTGCAGTAACCTGTTTTAGGGAGATGGTGTAGCTTTATCTGTAGAAAAAGCTGAGAAATAATTGCTAAAATATCATTTAGCAGCACAAAAATATTATTTTAAACAACAAGCAAAGGGCTTTGTAGTGCTGGTCACGCTGGAGAAACAGAAAAATGTGTCTTTTTTTTGGCCATGAGGTGCAAAAGTGACGTTCACTCACTGGGTGATACTATCTGTGGACATAAACTACTACTAGTAGTAGGTAACTGTGGTTGTCAGCATGAGTGTGAGTGTAAGAACAGGGCACTCTGCATTCTGTAGGATGCAGAAATGACCCTGAGTGGGGAAAACTTGCAGGACACGACAGGACAACTGGAAAAGTTCCAGGCCAGGAGCTCTGCTCTCCTGCCACTGGTTTCCATCCCTCGATTGCCCTGGGTGGGGTAGCTGGTTTGGAAGGAGTAAGGAGTAAAAAGCCTCAGGCATAAGTGTCAGGGTAACAGCAGCTTGTGGACTAAAGCATTTTGCTGCTTTTCTGCTGCAGTGTAAACTTCACCCTCCGTTAGAAGCAGAACACTGTGTTGTAAAAGCTCAGGTATGAGCATCAGAATCTTAACTTGCCAAAGGAGGGATGTTGTCAGGCTGCAGGGAGCTGCTCTCTCTGCAGATTTTCTATCTTTAGATGCTTCTTTGTCTCAGGAGATCGTGTGAGCCATGTGAGCATCCAGCTCTGTCACGCACAGCTAAGACACGCTGACAGACGAGCCCGGCGCTAACTGGGCTCTTCCTTCAGAGCCAAGTGGCCCAAGAAGGGAGAATTGAAAAGCTCCAAAAGGCAGGTGCAGAGCTGGGAGTGCAGGCTGGGTCCCTCAGCACCTCTGTCCCAGGTACAGTACCTGTGGGGCAGGCAGAGAGCAGGGCAGGGGCATCACTGGAGCAGAGACCTCAGGAACTCGGCGCTGCTGGCGCTGCGGGCGGGCTCTGCAGGAGACACCCAGGGTGAGACACAACTGCACTGGAGGGGGGGATAGTCACAGCCCCCCAGAGATGATGGAAAACCCAGTCAGCACAATTGAATCAGTGAGAGGAACACCCATCCCCTGAGGGATGGCAGAGGCAACCTCACCTGAGCCCCCGTCCGAGGGGAGGGCAGCCCTGGGGTGAAGGGCTGAGCAGGTGGCTGGAAGATGCTGAGGGGAAGCACAGGGGGGTGTAGAAAGGAACTCAGGGAATGAGACCATAGGGGAAGGGGCTGGGGAGCAGGTGCTGCTGAGTGCCAAGGCTGCCAAAAGGCTTTCTGCAGCAAGGGCTCTGCTCTGGCCTCAGCACCCCGAGTGTCTGCTGCTGGCTCACACTGCACTGGGATTCCACCAACACTGAAGGGGAATTCAGAGTTATTCTGCTTTGTATTAAATGTACTGAGACCAAGCAGACATTTACAGAGGCTTAGAGCTAAGGAGATTCATCCTGTGAGGAAAGGGACTCCACAGTCTGGAGAGGAGAAGGCTCCAGGGAGACCTTCTTGTGTCCTTTCAGGACTTCAAAAGGCCTGACAGAAAGGTGAGGACAAACTTGAGCAGGGCTGTTGGGACAGAAGTTGATGTTTTAAACTAAAAGAGGGAGATTTAGACTGGAGAGAAGGAGAAATTGTTGACACTGAGGGTGGCAGAGCCTGGCCCAGGCTGCCCAGAGAGGTGGTGGCTGCCCCATCCCAGGGGAGGTTGGGGGGGCTCTGAGCACCCTGCTCCCTGCAGGGGGTTGGATGAGATGACCTTGCAAGGTCCTTTCCAACCATTCAGTCTGGTGTGTGATAGCTCTGATAAGAGTTCTGCATAGGAAAATTAAACTAAATAATATCAGAGAGCATCAGCAAAGCTTCTGGATGTGACCAGAGCAAGAGGGACAGATCTGTGGAGCCTCCAGGAGACATCCAGGCTGTGACACAAGCACCACTGGGTGCAGGACCATCCTGCCCTGCCCTTCTCCTCTGCTCAGGGCTGGGGGCTGTGCAGGGTGAGGCAGCAACTGGAGGCACTAAAGCCCTTGCCCATGTGCAGGGGTCTGTGGAAGCCTCACTGCTCTTTGCCATGACCCACAAGAGCATGAAAAGAGCCCCATCTTCCTTCCCCTCCCAGTCTTTGCCAGGTTGGACTGCTCTAAAACATTTACAGATCTAAAAAGCAGAGAGAAAAAAAATGTTCACCTGTCAGGTGATATAAAACCAATCTTCTACTAAATGTGCCAGAATAATTTTTCTCCACCTCAACCACAGTTAAAACCTTCAGTCTATTCATTACTGTCTTTTTATAGTATTTTTATTTAATAAAACCTATTAAGACTACCATACAAATCTCTTTACTTATGCTTTTATCTTTTAACTGATCAATTTTTATATTGCTGACATCCCTTCTTCACCATTTGCTCATTTAAAAATTCATAGTATATGAGCTATGTCTCTGGAGAAAACGTCTATAAAATTTGTTACAGCTGGCAAATGTGTGTGAGTCAGTGATAGCACATGACTAAATGCTTCACAGAAAATAAAATTTGTTTCTGTAGTAAGCAGAACTGTTTAAATGTTATTTATTTTTATGTTTCAAAGAAAATATATTGTGAAGTGCTGCATTGATTTAATAGGCAACAATGTCTGTGTACACGCTGTACCAGGAAAATTTATGAAACCTTTGCACAACTCCTTTAATTGAATTTTCCAAATCTCTCACCACACACAAATAATCAATATCTTCTGCAGAGAAAACCAGTCAGAATTATTACAGTCTTTCTTTTCAATTTTGTTGTCATCAGCACATACAGAGCACCTGGATATTTGTAATGTCTGGATAGCAAGTTATTTACACCTCTTAAACATATAATTGCCACTAAGTGAGTCCAAACTAATGTTTCTTTTCTTTTTTTTTTTGTGGAAAATAATTACATTCATGGGAGCAAGCAGTATTTATTCTCACCTAGGAGTTGCTACATGTAGCTGTTGTAAGAACTACAATTCCTTTTAATTTTTCATTAAGCTTAATACTCAAGTCTGGATCCACAAGAATTAAAAATTAATAGCTATTGCATCTGGAAAAAAGGTAGAGAGGAAAATGGAGAATAAACAGCAGTGTGAAATCCATGGTAAAAGTGGCTGCCACCTGGAGATAAAATGCAGGTTGGCAGCTCTCTGTGCATCCTGCTGTACATCTCACCTGCATTTCTGTATCTGCCACCCCAGGTAATAGGTTAATATTTCATCTACATAGCAGAGGGTGTTCAAGCACTGGAGAGTTTGGAATCTGCCCCTTTCCTCTCATCCAAAAAGCTTCTCATGCCACTGACCTCAGGCCCAGGTACTTCTGGCATCTCAGGCTGGACTTTCAAACACCCTGCTCAGGTGTGGGTGCAACCCAAGGGAGCTGGGATAACAATAATGTTATTTCCATTTTAGAGAAGGAATTCTGCTTATTAAGAAGGCCTTTGGATTTTGCACTGATTCTGAAATGTGATTTTATGTTTGACACTCTTCAAAAGGCTCTGGCCAGGGGAAACTCTGTGTTTCTTGGCCCCTGATCTCTCCAGCTTTGCTTTCATGAGTGGTGTTAAATGAGAATCCATCTAATCAACCCTGATCCAGGCTCCTGGAAAACCACCAGAGTGCAAACTCCAGTCACTGGTATTCAGCCCAGTATGAAAGGCAGGAATGTTTAGGATGGGGTGATCCCCACCACCAGAGAAAAGCATTTTTTTTTATTCTTTCATTACAAGGTCTGGGCTGAAAATAGTTTTCCTTGACACTGCAAGTATTTGAACTCCTGTGACACTCCTGGCTGTGCTCAGGCAGTGGGGGTGATTTATGGCTCTGTTTTTTGGGAAGCAAACTCTTAGGATAATTTGTACCAGGCAGCTTCAGTAGCTTTCTTGTTCAGAATGTTATCTTCACTCCTTCCACCTCCCAGCCTGTTAAACTTTCCTTGAAGGGATGTGTATCAACCTACACCCCATCCTCAGCTCACATAAAGGGTGTTTTTGGACTGCAAGAGATTCCATCTCTTGGCAGTTGCTTTACAGTTTGCTTACATTCTATTCCAAAACATTTTGTTTACTGCAAATACTCTCAGTGGGCAAACAATGGTGCCATTTTTTGGGTGCTAGTCACACAAAATGATATACTGAGTTCTGCATAAAGCAGCCCATTGAGCAAGGAATGTTTTGTATCCAGTTGTTTTAAGCAGAGGTTGTTTATGCAAAGTAAATAAATTTCGTGCCTCAGCATGTGATGCTAATGTGACATTCCATCTGTAGCAAGCCACAGAACAGCCCTCAGTTTTCAGACTTGAGCATAGCTAATTAAAAATAATGATGGGAAACCACATCCAAAACTAAAAGGCAAAGCTAAACATCCCCAAATGCTTTAATCACAATTCTTTGCCTCTCCTACTATTGTGTTTTCAAGACTGCAGAAGTTTGTTCTTTATTAAAGCAAAACTGACACTGAAATTTCATCCAAATGGGTCAACTTAAACTCACTTATTTTCCATCCTACTTACACAAAATATCTCATTTCTCATCTAGCAAGGCTGTATGTACAGAAAAGGCTAAGTCCTGTGCCTGGCTAGGCAAGGACTGGAGTGGCTGTGTGAGCCACACTGTATGAAATGCCACCAACTACAAATATTTTCACAGCACTAGTTCTGGAGAAACCTCATAGTCAGGATTTGACAGTCCCCTGGAGTGTGCTAAACAGCTCACAACACATACCAGGTGACAAAGGGTTGGCTGCAAAGGCTCTGTTCCTTGGCTTATGCACTGGGAATGCAGGGGGAGGGAGGAGAGTGAGGAAGGAGGAGGAGAACTGGGATGCACAACAGCTCTGTAAACTCTCCAGGACCTGCCCCTGCACTTATTTCTAGGCCATGCCTCAAGTGCAGGACCATGAATGACTTCTTGGCCTTGCACAATTCCATGGAGAAGTGCCCAAGACAAAGAGCAGAGAAAATGAATCTTACATTTGAGTAGTGCAAAAGTTTCCAGAAAAAAACACATTGGATGATCATTTTCACCTAAGGTTATCCAACTATTTCAAGAGGAAGGAACTTAGAAGGATTTGACAGAAAGGAGTCATCAAACCATCTGTTACTCAGGAGTTTTACAAAGTTCCTTACCCTGGGCAGGAAGTTTTGCATCATTTGTTTTCAACAGCTGCAGTTCTTCTGCTTGACTCACTAGCAAAGAAAGAAATGTGAAATCAGTCAATGCTGCCCCAGAGATTTCTAAGAAAATAAAACCCAGGCCACCTTCTCCCCTTTCAGAGCATTGGGATTTTCCTTCAAGGGGTGACAAAAAACCCACCTCTGTAGTTATGATGAAGAAAAATAATGGAAAAAAAAAAAAAAGTAATATAATTTGGAGACATTGTGATTACAAACCTCATTCTGGTCCCATTTTTTGTCTTCCAGGGCTGACATGGTGCTTTGTTCCCAACTCAGGGATGAGTCCTTCCCATTTTGAAGGCACCAGAAAGGTAACAGTGGCCCTAGCAGAAGGTGTCACCAACAGGTCTGACATCTCCTTTGGGCTCTTGCTGCCATAGCCAGTGCAGGGTACAGAGTAAACACAGGGGATTTTGGGGAAGCCTTCTTTTGTCTAAGAAAGCATCTGGTAAATGCACCCTCAGCCACACAGATGTACCTGAAATGGGCTGCAAGGGTTTAAAAGGTGTTGCTGTTGTGAAAACAAATCAACTGGTCAAAGTGGGAAGACTGGGGCTCTCTGGGTGCCTACAGCCACCTTCACCACTTTGAACTCTTAAAGGAAGGAGCTGGTAAGAGAGAGATTTATTTCTTCTCTCTGCAAGCCAAGAGTTTTGTTTTTCTTCCCTGCACTTAGCCACAAGACAAGCTTTTGCATTAGAACATTTCCCCATCACACACTCCTAGTTGCAGAGGCAGCTGGGAAGAGGAGTGGGAACTTGCTTTTTTGCTGCTGCTGATTCCCAACAACCTCTGACTTGGAGTAAGGATAAAGTTTCCTAAAAACGGGCAGAAATTAAGGACAATGTTTGTCTTTCTGGGTTCCTTTGGAGAAGCAGGACCAGATGGGCCATCTCTGAGGTGCCTTTATCCCAACACAATAAGCACCTGGTCCGTCCATCATTCCAGGCCACATGAATAGCAGTTTTTAAAGCCCGGGAAGCCTAATCCTCCCAACAGCAAAACAAACAAAACAACTTCCTTGCCCAGAGAGCAGCAGGGCAGTGCAATGGAGGTGCAAACGCTGAGCCTGATCACTAGCTAACTATCCACTAAGCATCGCACTGTTTACATGAGAAAAGGTGTTGCTCTTGCAAGTTTTCCCCACGACTCGGGGGGTGAGAAGAGGGAGCTGCCTGGCTAAAAGACTGAAGGTGAATTTTGCCCGACTAAAAGATTCCTGGAGCCACAACCCCTCCTGTTTCAGCACAGCGTGGGACTCCAGCAGCCATCCTTGTGGAAATGTGATAGATAAATATTCTGGAAAATCCTCCTTACGTAGCACTTGTGTTTTCTGCAGCTGAGCGCTCAGGGGGGTGGACACGTGGGAGACACGGATGATCTTCTCAAGCTCTCTACTGCCCTCCAAAGCCTGGAAAAACCAAACCAATGAATGAAAGGCGCTGGGAAATCTCAATCCCACTCCAGCTACTTAGACCTGTGCAAACTTAGTCAAAACAGCTGAAAGAAAGCACTGGAGGGAATGATTCCTCATTTATTATTTATTATTATTAAACGAGACTCCCACCCAAAGAATTGAGGGGAGCACCCAGGGTGGCAGCACAGAACCCCCCATGAAAATAACATTCAGGTGCCTTCTCCAGAGCTGCTTAAAAATCTCCTATTGTTTACACTTCATTCCTAAATCTTCAGCTGTTGAAACAGATTAACACTTGATCCCCAGCAAAGGGAGCCTGGCACATGGACAAGCCTGCCATAATATGGTAGTAAAAAGGAAACCCAGCAGCGTTTCACATTCTGTGCCACTAAAACCCTCCCCTAGAAAGGAGTTTCCAGAGGTTTTCCTAAGCATTTCCTTTAAAAAAATTTAAATTACTATCAGGGTTTTTTTGGTAAGTCAAACATTATCAGGCCACCTGTGCAAGTAGAAGAAATTAATGAGTATAATAGAAATAAATTAAATAAATGAATGATAATAATATAAATAAATTAAATAAATGAATGATATTAATATAAATAAATTAAATAAATGAATATAATATAAATAAATTGAGTACACTCAGCTACTGAGTGATACTTGTGCTGAACTTATTCAGGGAATAAAATGTGAATAAAACAGAGAAGTGATTTGCATTTTGGCCTGCATTAAACAGACTAGCACGTGGTGATATATTAGTGGTAAATTAAATAGTACAATCACTTCAACACAAAGGGATATTTAATCTTTAAGGGCATCAGAATCAGTGCAGTAATAATTCATGCTTCACATGATAAATACAAAATATTATTTGCTTTTGGTCAGATACCAAATGAAAAGTGATGCAAATGAAAAACAGGGAACTTGGAAAAGCAAATCTTCTAGTTAAAAAAAAAAAATAAGGGTTTTTTTTCTGGATTTCCAAGTCAAATCTGCCTGATTTCAAGTGTTTTATTTGCTTCCCTATTCCTTAAAACTCAAGTGTTGCATATAGGATTTAAATTTAAATTTCAAATCCTATATTGCAAGTGGATAAAAGAAAAAATAAAGTAAACCAGACCTTTAGGCTTTGCAGATTTTCTCTTATTTTCAGAATTCTATCCATTGAGCTGTTCACTTTCACCTGCAATTCCAGGAACCTGCATAAAAAGTGAAAATAAAGGAAGGAAACTTTGATTTTTAGCTGGACTAAAGCTTAAACTCTAATTTTACTGAGCATATACAATTTCTGTGTATAAAAACTACTAACTACCAGGATTTCCAAACTGGAAAGTTCCCTTAAGGCATCCCAGAATCAATCCAACCACAGAGGCTCAGTTATTCCTCTTTTCCACCAAGTTCTATCATAGATGAAACAAATATTTCCTTTGTCTACCTCTTAGGGATGAATGGGGTTTTTTGGCTGAAATACATAACAATTCAGCCTGACATCTCACTGTTGGCACAGAAAATTTCAGTTCCCTTTTCAGCTGACATATGGCAATATTATAAACAATTAAATGTGGTTTTTGTAACAGAAAAGATGAAGCCATACTAATAATATGAGGCACAGCAGCCTTACCTCCAACACATTTTATCACTCCTCATATCTATCAAGTTTAGGAGAGCAGTTTATCAGATATTTCACCTGCAACATTTATTTAAGTGCTTTACCTACTGTGGACTGCAAACCCTGAATTCATCTGTACCTGTAAACTCACCATTCAGTGCCTTTGAATATCCAGTCCTGTGGAATTAGAGGTAATAATGGCTCTTAATTTAATTCTGTATGAAACATCTTTCCTGAGTAAAAATCACACTTACTCATCCTTCTCTGCTTGAGGCTGCCCTCTCCTGGGGACTCTGCTCTCTGAAGTGCTCTGCTTGGCTTCAGACACTGGGGGGTTCACAGGAAAAGAAACAACAAAGATGAAAAGAAGATATTTGAAGCACAAGAAAAAGCTGTTAAACCTTGACTGCTGAATGATTTTTTTGAGAGAGAAAAACCCAACTAAAAGAGCTGCACAAAGCAGGCCAGATTCCCTGGTGATGGGACACAAAGTGCACTGAAATTCACTCTTCTGTCATTTGACCTCTCACCAATTCACATTGCATTTGTGTTTGTGGAAACCTTGGGATTGTACTGGAGTTCAGGATAATTCTGACACTTCTTTCCTGGGATCAGCTCAGCAGCTTTTTATCCTGACTGCCTGAAACAGCAATAACTGCCCAGAGCATGGCCATGGCAATTCTGTAATGACCCAGCTATGAAACCTCTGCCTTTAATCAAAAGAGCCCCAGCTCTTGGAAACAACCACAAAAGATACTGCAGATGATTTCCCCAGGCTGGGAGGTGCTGCACTGGCCTTGTGATATTCCAGCTGGAGTGATAAATCCTACCCCAGCTGCCATTATGCTGCACAGCCAGTCCCATTCCTCCATGGGTTGGCTCAAGTCTCCTGAAATAAGTGTGATTTCTGAACAATCCCAGTAATTTTCATTTTTGGTCTGCCAGAATTTCCTGATCACATTCTTTTTTTTAAAAATAAATTTTTCCCATTTTTCCTGGAGGAAAAATCCCCTTTTGCAGATCCATCATGAGAGCACAGGGTACAACTAGTGCCAAAATCTGCAGACATCTAGGTACATTTCAAACAGTGGTTATTCTATCCTGCTCAGAAGATTTCTACTCATCATAATTCATGGATGTTAGTGAGGCCTCAATTACTGCACATAAATTCTCAAATATATGGGGCATAAAAAGCTCCTTAACCCAACAAAAAGACATAACAAGAACTGATGGCTGAAAATTAAAGCCAGACAAATTCAGAATCAGACAAGAGAATTTATTTTTTGATAGTGAAGGTAACTGAAGGAGGAACTTGCTAACAAGGAAAGCAATGGAATATTATTATTATTTATTAATAATAATTTGAAGTCTTCAAATCAAGACTTAAACACTGGACTAAGTGGACATATATTCTAAAGTGAACTGTTGTAAGAAGGTTATTTCCTGAGAGCTAAAGACATTCAGTGCTATGTTAAATTCACTAAAAATTGCTTTGAAGTGCCTTACTGTGAAACACAGTGTAAAATGCACAGCAGAAGAGACAAACTACCTGAGCCTCCCTTTTAGCTTTGATTTGCTAAATTCTACATCACTTCTGTGTAAAAAGTTGGGTGCATGGACATGTGCAAACACCACTGGAAGCCTGTTTTCCAGGAGTAAAGGATTCTTTAGGATGGAAGAGAAATCAAACATCCCACGTGGGACTAACCATCAACTAACCCTCTGATGGGTGGTTCCTGAGCTGCTGTGCATGGTGGCTCATGGGAGATGAGAAGGGGCTCATTTCACATGTCCCTGTAGTTGGGGAGTAGGAGCTCAGGTTCCTCATTTGGGTCTTCAGAGGTGTTGCATCAGCTGGCTGGAATGGAGCAAGACAAAGGCTCGAGATGAATATTGTGTAAATTAAAGAATTACCTGTGTCCTTCCAAACCTTCAGCAGCTGTAAAATTCCCTCCCCCAGACTGAACACATTCTGGCCTCTCCCTTTCCTTTGCCCAGCCAGCCAAAGCCTCTCTGAGCATTTACCAGCTGGTCACAGACTTGTGTCCCAATTAATTCTTAACTTTATTCACTCCCATGTTAGATGGTGTGGTGGGTTGACATTCACTGGCATTATTTTTCCTATAGTATAGGGAATTGAAGACACATGAACTACAGCAGCTATTTTTAGATTTTAATTCTATCAAAAGACAATTATTTGCAGTTCTTTTCTAAACAAGTGTTAATAAAAATTTGCCCAGTTATGCAATTTTTAAATAAGACCAGACTAATGTTACAAAAGCTGAAAATACTCATTTCTGATCTGGCTGGCCTGGGGTACTCTGAGCAGAGGAGGAGTGAGGTCCTCCTTGGACTGAGACTGCACAAACCACGTGTGATTATCACCTTCCCACCCTCCAGAATGTCAATTCATTATGGCAGGCTTGAAATCTCTGATATCAGAGGCACCACATGAACTAAGTCATGGTGCAAACCTGCTGAGTTATTCTCTTTTGTTAAGCTTTAGCTGTGCAAGGACCTGAGTGCAGGTAACCCCCAAGTATCTGGTGCTGAGGGGACAGGGAAGGAAAAGCTGGAAGGGAAAAAAAGACCTGCATGTCCTTTCAGCTGCACCACTCACCTACAAAAACCTTCCTCCAGCCCAGCAAGCAGATGCAAAATGACAGTCACAGCTGCATTCTGAGCAGAACAAGTTGGGTAATGGGACACTAAGCTGCTAATTGCATTGCTAATGATTTCGTTTAGTGCCACTGCGGTGTTTTGCCACCTTTGTTTGAATTAAAAGGAAAAAAAAAAAGCCCAAAAAGTAGCTAGAAAATTTTTCGGATTGCAGATTTCTGTGTTGCTAAATAGCAGTGAGAGCTCCAAGTAGGTGCTGCATATAAACAAACCTCTGCAAAATGCCAGAGCCACGGGGATTTTCTGGGAGCTGCTGCCCAGCTATCCCCCTCTCCTCACTCTCCAAAAATTCCCCTTGCTGAGCAGCTCCTCATGCTGCTGCCTGCAGCAACACCCCCAGCAGGGGCAGCTGATGGACACACTCAAGCCAGGCTGGCTGGGAACAGGCCAGAGCTGCACTCCCCACAACAGCAACACTACAGTTTGATTTTTATTGTGCTAACCAGGGTGAAATTCACTGCAGAGCTAGCACTTGATTGTTTCATGCTGCCAGATTAGCTGAGGGAGGTAATTACAGCCTTGACAGGAAAAGGTTTTTAATGTTTTCATTGCACCGTTTGCAGTTGAGGATCTACAGATTACAGCATGATGGTAATTCCAGATTGTTAGGTGTCCCAGCAACATTTGCTTCCAGGATAATGGGGCTAATTTCTAATAAATGATTTCACCAAGGACCTTAACTCAGTCAGCTCTTGGGTAAATAGTGGTGGCAATAAAAGGATGCATATTTCTCTGGTATTTTCAAGCCATTCAGGCAGATGTACAGCACTGAAAGCCAGGCAGTTGTACAACAAATGGAATATAATCCATTTTATACTAATATTTTCAGCAGCAATTTCGTGCCCTGTTAATATTTTTCTAGACAACATCCAACCTGTAATTATGGAAATGCAACTCTAATTAAATATTTCTGTACACCAGATATGTTCATACATATAGCTATGTTATATATACACACATAACCATATACATATATACACATAGCATAAATACACACAAATATATACACACACACACATATATATATACACACACAGCCCAGACAATTCCATACACCAAAAAATACTTACATTAGCCTTTTTAAGAGTGTCCAACCTTAATGCTCTCTTAACTCTGCAAGAGAAGAAAAAGATGAACAAGTTTTATGCTCATCGAGACACAAAGATTTCTGGTAGTCAAGTTGATCATCTGGAATTTTAAAGACATTTTGCTGTGTGTTCACTGGGGGTTTTTTATCCTCCACATGAAAACGAATCCAAAGCAAATATATTAACTGATTAAAAGAGTGTGCAACAAAAACGTTGCTTGTTTAGAAAGACAAAGTGTTTGCATAAGAAAATTCAGTTTTATACCAGACAGAAAGCCCACAGCACCAAGGTGAAATCCCTTGTGTTTGTCCCTTTCCCAAAGCCTATAAACCACCCCAAAACCCCCCAACCATCCACACTTACCCACCTTCTGAGCAAGCCTGGAAATTATTCTGCCATCAGTAAAAAGCCTGTAGCAGGCTTTTCAAACACAGGTACATCCAAGGTGAACAAAGCAGTTCCTCCCCATCATTTTAGCTCTGAACATGATTCAGTGCTACCAGCCCAGGACTGAAGTGGGGAACAGATGCTCCATGTCTTTACTGGTCCCCAAACCATAAGAAACTATTTGCCAGTCTTCTTCTCTCTCCTGATTCAGGAGCATGCCAAGCTCTCTCTGCAAAATCTGCTCTGCTGAACTGGATGCCCAGCTGTTAATGGCAGTGCTGGAGGAGGAAAGCTGAATATTTATAATACTTTATATCCTACAGCTGTCTGCTAAAGAGCAGTCATCAAAATTTTATTGAATGCAGGCTAAATGCTCAAAGGAAAGAAAGGTCAACATAATTTAAGACTGTTTTTCCCAGAGACAACTGCAACTTTTTAAGCATGTTCCTAAATCTTAATAGTTTAAAGCATTATATAAAATAACGAGGAAAAAAAAGAAAATCTTTATAAGAACAGTCCCCAAGAAACACATCTATTCTATCAAATTAAACAGGATTTAGAGAATCCACCATATTTCAATAACTTGGTGCAGTTTTCACCTTGGAAATGAATGTTTGGACTTGTAAGGAATGAAAATGACCTCACTGCACACATCCCTTTAAAATTGATGGTACTATTTCAAAACTGTAAATAATTCTTGGAAAACTAGAACAGAAACACATCTTGGAAACAGAACTCGGGCAAGAGTCTGATATGAATCCTGTTTTACAACTATCTATTACAAGAAGGGGAAGGGAAATGGTCTCTCTTAAAAAAGCCAAGTAAACAGGTAACATTTAAATTAGAAAAGCAGGTGAAATTCTTGCCAAAGGGCAGTCAAAGCTGTAGCAGTTTGATGGAATTCTTTACAATGTATTTCTTTTTTAAATAGAAACCCATCTTGCTGTAGGAATGCAGACTCCATTACATCTTCCACCCCAGTGGCAGCAGAGAAACACTCTCTTTATTAATCCATGGAGGCTGGAAGGATGCTCTGGGGGCCAATGCATTTGCATGGTACACTAAGGCATGTGCTGATGGAAGTTTTTATGATGGACTTCAGAAGAAGCTGGGAGCCAAAGTAAAGCAGAACCTGGATTCGACATAGCTGGAAGGGTGAAGATAAATGAGAAACCACAGGAAAATCCCACTAAATTCTAAACATTTAGAAAAATCTCTCAGAGAGAAAGTTGTGGACTGCTCAGAACATGTTCTTTAAAGCCTGTCAAGCTCTGACAGAGCTGCGGAGAGCCCAGATTGCTCTCTGGAGGCTGCACAAGCCCTGCCAAGACCCTGAGCTATGGTAGCCAAGGGACAGCCCCACTCTGGGTGAGTTCTCCATGCTGGGAGGAGCTGCACAGCCAGTTTGGGCTGCAGGAGATCCACTTTGCCTGGCTTTGCCCCATCCATCCTACCTGGCAGCCTGGTAGGCTTGATTTAATGATTGTCTCTGGGATGCCAGAAGGTGAATCTCACAATTAGTTCAAATCTGTGCTGAGTCTACACACAGACCTGGGCTAGGAGCAGTGAAACAGAACCCAGCACCAAGACACAGCTGGTCAAAGTCCTCTCAGAACCTGCTGAAGAAGAACGTGGAATAAAAACATGATGTGTATCTCAGAGCTAACAAAATTCCTGCAGTCTCTTAGGAAACACCACGAAGAGCACCAGGTCCAGTGCCAGAGTGTGGGGTCTGCTGCCAAGGAACAAGTGACAGGACAAGAGGAACCGCCCTCAAGCTGCCCCAGGGGCGGTTGAGGTTGGAGCTGAGGAACAATTTCTTCCCCTCCAGGGTTTTCCAGGCTGCCCAGGGCAGGGGTGGAGTCCCTGTGACCCCTGGAGAGGTTTCCAAGCCCTGGAGCTGTGGTGCTGAGG
>JANHGL010021363.1:0-22139 GCA_024611195.1 Ceyx melanurus
AATTATTGTATATTATATAGAGAGGATATATATTATTATATGTATTTATATATAATTATAAAATATTTCCATTTAACCATCTACCTGTACACAAAATGATGAGCTTATTACAAGCTTACTCATTTCTTTCATTCCAAATGATTGTTATTTCTATTTATTGCTGTTCCTTTTCATTTCCTATTGGGAGGAGAAATAGGAAATTAATTATTTCTCTTGTACCTCAAGAAATAGGGAAGATTTAAGTAGACTGCTGTGATTATACCTCTGACCTAGCCAAAGAGTTCCTGCTAACACTTATGAAGGTGTAAACCAAATGGTTCCTTAAGGAGAGTGTTTTTAGTGAACTAATTGCAGGAAGAAATCTGTGGCTTCTCCTGAAAGTGTATATATGTCCCTATATGTCCCTTCATTGCTTTGTGGAAATGCCAGCTAGCCAGTAATTTATGCATTAGCCGTGTAAAGATATGGTGAAAACAAATCTGAGAAAGCTCCTGGTGGTTATAAAAGTATTCAAGGCACAGAATGCACAGGAGTAGCAACAGCATGGTACACATATTTGAGTAACAGTAAAACCTACGTACCTTAAAAAAAAAAAAAAAGAAAAAAGAAAAAAAGGAAAAAAAAAGAAAAAGAAAGCTGATCACAAATCTGCACAGGAAAATAAAAATAAAGCCATAAACCTCAGAACTCCTGTGAATGGTTTGCTACCAACGTCAGTATTTTTGTAGAGAATGAGATGATTTAGATCAGACAAACATTCTTCTGACTTCAGTGACGTAACAGTCTCGTGTGCAGAGAGATTTCCTGTTTACTTTGGTCTGAATTTACAGAGCCTCAGGAAAGTAGGTGCTAAAATTTTCATTCCACATCTGCATATAAAGACAGTCCAAACTGTTCTGTCATCTGTAGCAAACTTTATATATATTCTTGCTCTGTAGAAAAAAGGGGGAGTGGCATCTGAAAAATCTCATGAAATCAGAGATGTCTTGGTTTGCTGACTAAGCTAATTCCTCGATTTTCATCCTGTAATCCAGAAGATTCTCAGGCAATGTCACTTTGACAGCCTTGTGAGCTGCTCCTGCTCTTCTGAATGACCTGTCGTAGCAAATTCACCTGGAGTCAAAGGACTCCATGTCCCTTAGGGAAGAGCTACCACTCACTGGGAACTGCAGAGCTCACCCTGGGCAGCACCTGGCGAAGTTCAGTCATTTTATGCTCTAACTTCCCATGGATCTTTTATTTCAAAGCATAATTTCCAGGAGTGTTCAGATAGGAGCAATGCATCTTTTTTTATAATTTGTGTGCATGATTCATGGTTTAAAATTGAAGGCATAGTTTCAAATTAATACTGTTTTTTTTTTCTAAAAGGCTGAGATCATCTTCCTGTTGCATTATTTTCCTAATTCTAAAAAACACAGGGATTATATTTAATAAATTGCTGCAAGTCTTCCTTTGCCTTTGAAGATATGAATGCTTTAATTCCATTTAGCTACCCACACTCTAGTCTGTTATAAAACAGACCACGGTCAAGACCTTTCATGGGCTGAGATCAGAAATGTGTGTTTTTGAGTGGTTTGTTTTGTTTTGCTTTTTAACTTTTCACGGTTGCATTTTGACAAGCAGTGTCATAGACGTGAGGATTTGCTTCACCTCCATAACATGACTGTTGAGCAGTCTGGAGACTGAAGTCCTGAGGTTACTTCTGAACTCTGGTCAGCTCAGCTTTGCTGCCAAGGCAGGAGACCTTCTTCTACTCCCAAGCAATAAAAATCTAATAGTAGAAAAAAGCAGCCTGCAGTAACGTCACTAAGTGAATTTAGTTTCTGTTTTGATAGTCTCTAGAAAATGAGATTACTGATTGTTTTTGTTAGCTGACTTCATTAGATTTGTATCCTGTAAGTATAAAAAACATGTTTCTAAATGTACGATTGTGATAGTAGCATATGAAAAAATCCTAACATCCAGGCATGCTTTGGCATTGAATTCTTGGCTGTTTGGAGATTCTGCAACCATTACCTTAATCTCCTAGGCAAGAACTTGCCACACGTGAAGAGGTTTGGGAATTTACATTGGCACTAGAAAGCAAAACTGGGTCTTGGAGAGCACATTTATGACAGCAGCAAGCACACAGGAAAAATATTATATGGCATAGGGAAAGCATTAAAAGATTGTTTTTAGAAAGAAATAAGGGGAAGAGTGGAAGGAACAGCTTGCTGCTGGCTGCAGGGAGAATGAATGTGGGTCAGCAGAAAGTGCTCACCAGGAGGGACATCCCTGGGTCCAGCAGAGCCAGCGCTCTGAATTAACACAGGCAGGATTAATTGATCACCTTCCACTCATGGCTGCTGCCTCAATAACTATATGCAGAAGTTCCTGGTGCTCTTGGTTCTTCACTGACAATGCAGAGACCCCAAGTAACATTTGTGTGAAGCCAGGTGGGGTTCATGGGACTCCTCAGATAAACCATCTTCCATGTGTAAGGTCCCTGGATGCAGTGTAGCCCAACTGGCCCAGGCTATGCCTGAGGTAACTGGGCTGATCCAAGCTGAATATATCTATGGGGTGAGTTACCTGCAGTTTGGATAGCACACCTTTGAGTGTTTTCGTGTGAGCTATAGAGGAAAGGGAACATTAAAAATCCAACACAACTTTAAAATAGTGCTTATTGGTAGTTTGACTCGTAATGGATGTGATGCCATATAAAATACTCTTTTTTTCCAGGCAAAAACTGCTTCTCAAAAATACAGATGTTCCTGTTATCATGAATACATATTTTAGTCAGAAGGTGCTACTCAGTGAACATTCAGACACAGGAGAGAGGACATACGGCCTTACCAAGACGCTTATTAGGAAGAATATTATCTCCTTGGCACAGACATTCCAACTAGATGACCATGATGAAGAGCTGCACCAGAAATCTTCAGATAATCAGGTAAAGTCCATTTGGATCATGGTTTAGCACTTGTTAAGAAGTTGGTGACCAGATGTTTAGAAATTGGAACAAAAGTAAATCTTCTACGTTACTGAGCTGTTCAGTTTCCCCTTTCATTTAGTTGTTGAGCTAAGAGATTGCAGAGAGGTAGGTGCTGGTCTCTTCTCACAAGTAACTAGTGACAGAACAAGAGGGAATGGTCTCAAGCTGCACCAGGGAAGATTTAAATTGGACACTAGGAAAAAAAAAATTCCCTGAAAGGGTAGTCAGGCATTGGAACAGGCTGTCCAGAGTGGGACAGTCACCATCCCTGACTGTGTTTAAAAGCCATATAGATGTGGTGCTTGTGGATATGGCTTAATGGTGGACTTGGCAGAGTAGTGCTAATGGTTGGACTTGGGGATCTTAAAGTTCTTTTCCAGCCTGGGTGATTCTAGTGAGGGCTGAATAATATGTGGTGTTTATTTTAATAATATTTTCTTAACAGAGGCTTTTGGCCCATCCAAGTGCTGAACTGCTGTGAGGTTATTTTGATGAAGTCTCACTACTGTGCGAAGTAGTAATTGTAGCTTGATTTTTCATTGATTTTTTTTTTTCCTCTTTATAGCTGAATAGCTAAGCTTTATTTGTAACAAAATCTGTTTTCTACTAACTCAAGATTTTTTTTTAAAAAAACTCCCTTCTCTCACTCCTCAGCTGCTAAGCAATCCTCTTTTCTTTAAAGCCATCATTTGGGAACACCACCCCCTTTCCCACTCTTACAGTTTGTTTTCTTTCCAGTTTTGTCTCTGTATATGTTAAAATGACTACTGACTGTGCATGTCTCTAAGAGAGGAAAGTACAAGCTGAGGTATTTTAAGGGATATGGCTTTCTGATAGTCTGTGCCAGTACTTTGTGAGAGTAAAGCTCTTGCAAAGGCTTTATACTGGCTGCCCAAAATCACTCTTAATAATTAAATATTTGAGAAGTTTGGCTGTACAAGTTTGATGAACAACACTGGGTGTCAACATCTTGTATTTGCCTTATATAGAATTCCCATTATAGGTCTGGGAATGAAAAAGTTACATAAATCAAATCCTAATCTTTCTTGCTTCAGCTCTACCTTGTAAAAACCTTCTGCTGTGGTATTCAAAAACCAGCACAATTTACTTGTTCCCCTCATGGTTCCTAACAAACAAAACCACTTCATTTAAAACTCAGTAGACAAGTTTTATTACAACCACTTTGTAGATAAAGGGTAATGTTATACCACAATGTTCTGTTAAATACTGCAAATTCTCCTCTCTGCTGGTAGATGATTCTTATGGCACAGCCTGTAATACTCTGAAAACCTTTCTTAGCACACAGCTTTTTATAAAAAATAAAAACAGGTTTCATTCTGAAAATAGAAATTTGGTTCATGTTGGCAAGGATCCTATATATAGAAACCATGGTGTTTTATATTTGCATATGATTTTTATTAAAATATATTTATTTTAAATTCAATTTGATAAATTTACTCATTTAGATTAAGGCAAAATTTAGCAGAATTTTATTAATAACATTTATTTTGAAACTTTGGAAGATTTTATTAATCACATATCTTTGGGAAATACGGTAATAATAAATTAATGTTTATAATGTTAAATCTGTATACTGTAAAATATGTAATTCTTTTACACTGAAAAAATTTACATGGAAATACACAGACTGAGGACTTACTGTTCTATAAAACTAGGTACCTGTTAATTATCAACTTAATCTGAAAGTCCAGAAGCGTTCATGATGGATTTTGGCCCTTTTTAAGAAGAGGAAGAAATAGAACATCAAAGAACTAAACATGAAACTAAATTATTGGGGAAGAATCATAAATACAATATAAATTCTGTCTTCCTACTGGTGTCACCCTCATCTGTCATGGATTGAGTTAGCTCAGCACCAGTGAAATGCAGGAGAGCACTGTGTGCTCAACTTTGAGTGTTCATTTCACAATAAATATTGTCCATTAGTTTAACTGTAGACGGTGTTTCAAAACTGAATTCCCACTTCTTGCAGTGATTTTTCTGGCTGAAGTTTTACTCTCTAGCACTACGAAGTTTCCAGATCTCCTGAAATGTTTGGGTTTTCCTTCCTCAGGTCGCTTGTGGTCCACAAATCCATAACAACTGTGATTCAGAACAGCATCCCTTAGCACAGAGTGTTGTTAACGACTCCCTGCTGGAAATGGTGGAAAGCCAGGGAGCAATGGGATGGAGGGAAGTGCAGGTACGAGTCGTTATCCAAAGGGTGTACTGTTTGCCTGCAAGAGAAGGTTACAGAAGCCACAGTCAAGGAAACAAGGCTCTCGGTGCAACGCCCATCGTAAATTCAGATCCACCAAATGTTAGGTGAGTAATCAGATGCATGGGAATTTTCCTGTTGAAGCTGTCATGTATGAGAAACCAAAGAGGAGGGAATTTGGAAATGTCTGTCTTAGTCATCAGCTGCCAGGGAATAAGCACACTCAGCAAGGTGCAGGGCTCTTGATAGAAATGGTGTAATGGTGTAGTTTTTTAATAGGTGTAGTGTACCACAGAATTAGTCCTGCCCAGAGGAGGCCAGAATTTGTTTCTGGTTCATGTCATCAACAGATGACAAGAAGATTGAAAATTAATTAATGGGAAGTTATTTTAAAATCAGTGATATCAACATCTTATACTGTTCTTTACATCTTATACTGTTCTTTACATCTTACACTTGAGTTTCACAGAGTAACTGTTACTTCCCCTTGGCCTATTTCTCCAGTATGCTCTGCTAGTAAGTTGTGCTCATAGGGTGGTCTTTTTAAACAAAAGAGAAATACATAGATGGAAAAATGAAAGACTTTTCTAAAAGGGAAATTTTGCACAGATGCCATCAGAGAAGCAGAGTTGTACACGTGGAGTTGCCCATTGTGAAGCCACTATTAAAAAACGCCTGTTGGTTTCTGGAAATCTGGAGGTCACAGCAGTTCAGCTCCTGTGCAGTAGAAAGTGATCTGGTGTCAAAAGATTAACACCAAAGCAGAAATCTTATACACATACCCATGGAGCATACAGCTTTAAACCAGTGGTTTTAGCCTCTGCTCTGTTAGTCTTTGCATCATGATACATCCTGGTCTGTTCACAGCATAGGCTCAAGAATGGGACCTTGTTTTCTTAATTACAAAAGATATGCCAGACAGTTTTCCCTCCGAGAAGCACTAACTGTTGAATCCTTTCCTTCTCCTTTTATGATCCTCAAGGTTTGAGACTCAAGACCTATTTCAAAGTCTTTCTCAGCAACTCTGGATCTGAGATCACTTTGTCTATTATTGGATTTCCTTCCTTTGGTTTTGCTCTAGCTTTTGGTTCATGCTGGCTTAAAATTTTGAAAAGTAAGATACATTCGATTTTTTTCTCAGTCAGGAAGCTTATTAAAGTGAGTTACAGTGGCAGAGCTTATATAAAGCTTCCAAATTCAGCTTTTCAAGACATTAGGAGATCTCTTCCTGCACAGTTGAGGACCTGAATGGAGATGTGCAATTAGTTTTAAAGGTCCCATTGAGAACTCTTCAGATGTAATTTGCAACAGGCTTTGAAGGGATTCTTCAAAGGTTCCTCTGAGCCACCCTGCTGGTGGGTAGTAGCATGCTCACAGGTCCTTCCTTAGCTTTTGAAATACTGGAATTCTCCCAATTCTTGCTACCTTGTAAGTAGCTAGATAATGTAAAGCACTCCTTGATCAATAAATTTCCTCCAGGAGTCATTTAGGAAGATGGGTCTTTCCTAAAATGCAAGCTTCCTCATCACCCACAGGAAAGTAACAATCACCAGCCCCTGGGATTTTTTAAAAGCTCCTTTATACATAATAGTTGACACAATAGTTGACATACCTTAAATTATATTTTTAAAGTAATGAATATGTTGTGTGTGCTCATTGCTTTATATTTAATTCATTCGTGGTATAATACATATTTTTTCTCAAATTGAGAGTGCTTTACCAGCCCCACAGCAATATGTGATTTTGAGGACAGTTTTCCTCTGTGTAGATTTTCTTCCAGAGGGCTGCATTTGATCAAAAGTCAGCACAGCTGCCAAGTCTGTTGTTCAGGCTGATTATCAGCATCAATTCTAGCAGAGTTCAGATGATAAATACTGTTTCCATATTTCCTTTCCAAATTTTAACCGAAAGCGTCCTTAATTTGCCATCACACACTTCAAAGCAGTTAACCTGCCTGAGCCCACACCCTGCACTGGAATGGGGTGAAAGAAAACAGAAATCTCCCATTGCACTTCTTATGTCAAACTTGAAATAGAAATAAAATAAAAATGAGAGTCTGTTGCTTCTGAGTCGATGCTGTAGCAGAGTATTCTCATGTGCAGCTGGTAAACTCGCCTCTTGGAAATTCCTCAAACATTACAAATGCCCAAGATCAGAAAGGAGTGTTGTCATTGTCATTCACAGCTCTCAGATTGGCTTTTGGATCCTGAAAGGAAAAATCAACCCACTTTCTATTTTGCAAAAAAGAGAACAGAACACTTCTTTTGAAGACTGAGGAATGGAAAACACCTCAGAGGGCTTTATCAGCTGCTATTTCTATGGCTGATAAGCATCCACATGAGACTTTTCTCTATCAAAAATGTCTGTGTCTGTCACCTGATAGTCAGCAAAAGGGTCCAACGCCCTCTGGCAGCCCTTTGAACCAACTGATGGCTCATTCTTTTGTAATTAAAAAAAAAGTCCCACACCTCCTTTTATTCTTTGTAAACTTCTTTTTCTAAAATAAAACTGCCATGAGAGCAACGTTTGTATTTTATGAAGCAAGATGAGTTAGATAATTCATTGTTTTAGAAACTAAAGTTTCTAATTAGATATCAAGGTAGACAAATAGTTAATTGATTTGTAATTTACAGGCTGTTTATTGTGTATCTTCTTTTGTAGAATTCCACAATACCTTAAATGTTGTTGCCACAGGGAAGCATAAAAAAACACAGTAAACCGAAAAGAGCCATGAAATTAAATGTGGAGCAGGGGAAGTGATGCATTTTGTTGAAGGCATCCAGTTTCTAGAACGAGACTGGCAAACTGTGGGAGAAACCTCTGTTTTCATTGTAAGGAAATGGATTAATTTAATTGGTTACTACCAGCACTGGTAAAGCATAGAAATTACAATAATGCATGTATGCATGTAGCTTTTATTGTTCATAAATATACATGTAGAGAATATGTCTTTTTACTGAGAGACAAATGGTTATATCTGATGGGTTTATGTCTGTTTAGCTGAAGTATCTAAAGCTTTTTAGGAGGATGCTGAGAAATCATTACAGGGACTGAGAAATTCCCTGGCTTCTGTCGTACAGAAATTGGTCCCAAGTTCCCTGTGTATTGTCAAATCATTTGCTTCCCCTCCCAGTAATTAACTCCTCTCAAAAAATGGACTTCTTGTGCTGAAGGAGTTTCATGGAAGGGAAAAAAAGAAGCAAATATGACTTGCTGTGACTGTCTGCCCATTTCCAGCATTCCTAGCATACTTTTTGCTGCCTTTTCCCCTCTGCTGAGATACTTTTGCTAATGACACAACACATGTTTGCCTAAACCCGATGATTTTGACTCTTTTTGCAAAAAGCCTGGCTTACACAGAATTAGGATCCCAAAGAGACTCCTGTCAACCTGAGGGGCGCCCTGGCGCTGAGGTGTCTGACTCACTGTCGGCCTTGTACTTTGTGTTCTGGGATAAAGCAGTGTATAATTTGGATTTTGCTCTTGCCAATATCTGTTTGTTTTGAGCGGGCCACGTGAGTTCAGTAAAAAATAGAGCTGGTCAGTTTATGCTTTAAACGACGTGGCTGGTTGTGTGGTAGTTGGTGAAAATAAAATAGTTGCATTTTTAGGACTTAGGCAGTTAAACTGGTTGGAGTGCTCAAAAGATTTGGGTGAGGAGGCTGGATAGAAAAGGGTGTTGTCTCTGAAGGAGGAAAAGCTAACCACTGCTGCCATAAAACAATGCTAGCTAGAGCTGTGAATCCACAGTTGAAAATCTTTGTGGGTGACTAGAGAAATTTTCCATTCGCCTCTCTTGGCATATGCTTTGACCTACTTCCCACCTGAGCATTAGCACTGTAGCCTGCTATAGCTTTCTGTTCCAAGAACAAAGGAAAGATGGAACATTTGCTTTAAAAAATAATGTGATCTGCCTCTATGCACCTCTGTGCACCAATAGTTCTTTTAGTTTTGCTCTTTATTTTGTTTTCCATTTGCCAGATCTTGGAGCAGTGGAAAGCCCTGCTACCATGCAAGCAGGACCCTTGGGGAGCAAAATATTTAGAAAAGCCAAGGATTTGTTTGAGTGGCTGGAAAAAAATAGAAGTGTGGGGAAAGTCACATTTCTCTTTCTGAGTTGGCCCCCAGAAACATGATAGTCAGTTGCTGGGATTCATTATGCTCTAGCAAGTTCTGTCAAGTTTTTGAGTAGTCTGTTCCTACGTCATTCTCTGTAAAACAGTTTTATTGGCAAGTGGTAATCCCGTAAAACTAATGCATTTCATAGTTGGATTTCCTTTTTACCCTCTTTTTCTTCATCTAGTGATCTTTGCTGTTTATCTGAATACAAATCTAGTCGATGGGTTAACCTGTCTGTCAGCATGCACAGCTAAAAGTTGAGTGTCAGGTGCTGCAACTAGCATTCCAAGTAGGTGGACTAATATATTGAGAAGTCACCCTTCTATAGTACAGAAAACCTAGCTTAAATTTTATAAAGCACATTGAAATAAACAACAACAGCAAAAAAAAAGATCCCAAACCCTGGAAGTCATCTTATTTGAAAGGAGCCCAGATTGCAAAGGACTGTCATGAAAGATCCACGTTCACAGATGCTAACATCTGTCAGAATGTTTTTTGTGGCTGCCTTAAATCTGTTTACAGCATTCCTTTTGGCTTTTTTTGTGTTGGTTTAGGGGTTTTTTTTCAACAAAACATTTTAAATGGAATGGTCATAAATGCAAGTTTTAAAAAATTACATTATGTTTCTGGGATTTGATTTTTCAAGTGGGAAATAAACAGGAAATAGGTAACTGAAGTGCAGTAGAGAGTACTCCATAAGCTATGTTTTCTGTGATTTTTCCCTTTTCAGATCCTTCTGAAAAGAAGTGAAGATTTTAATATTCTTGCAAAGTAGTCTAATTGCTACTTGACAGATTTGTAATAGTTCTAACAGCTGTGGTTCAAGATCTAGTAACCTGTTTCTGCTTTGGGTTCTGTTTGTTTCTTTTTTTCCTTGTTCACTGCTAAGACATTTAAGCTCATGGCTTATTCCCTTTTGCCTCCCCTCTGCTCTATCTGTAATTCTTTAACTGGAGCCACCAAAACAGAGAGTAAGGACCAAAGGCTGTTGGAAAAACAGCTTGGGTATCACATAATCCAGCTAAGACACTAATTGGTGTTATATATTTAACGCTGTAGCTTCTATGTGCTGTTGAAGCCCAGATAGCCCTGAAAGTTTTCCCTGCTGCTGCTGCCACAGATGGATGGATGGAACTTGGGCTTCTTCCAGTGCCACTGTAGTACAACAATTTGTTAATTTGACATTACCGTTTATTTTTCAGTGCTAAATATTTACATAATCTTATTCTGTCCAAGGGCAAGGTGAAAGCTCTGTTATCTGATATACTCTGTACCAAGAAAAAAAAGGACCCCTCGCACACACCACCCTTTTTCAGCCCTGCACCAGGAATGAGCAATTAAACAATTTGCCATTGTTCTAAAATATGTCAGGGCAGTGGTAAAAGCTGCTGATATAGGAAAGACTCTGGAGGAGACAGCAGCCAGCACAGACCACAAGTGTGACAGGGATTCGGTCTCTTTGGAAAGGGAACGGGCAGGAACAGAAAGCAGCTGCTGGGTGGCCAGCACTGTGTGTCTGCAGGCTCCTGTACACGCCTGGCACAAAGGAGGTACTGGTCTCTGGTTTCTGTTTCCTCCATACTCAAGTGCTTAGACTGATCAGTAAAGTACCCACATGTTCTCAGAAGATAGTCACTCCCACACCCCCCAGGCCTTTTGTGGGTCAAGAAGGAGGATGAGCTCTACCTACTGATGTACTGCCCACCACAGAGAAATCGTAGAGATCTGTAAACAACAGAGTCAGATAAAATGGTATGGAAGCATCATTATGTAGAGCTGTGTAGTCACCACCACTGACCTTCTGGCCATGCCTTTTCACACCTCCCACATCTGATGGTTGCATACAAGGCTTGAGAAAGCTGGGGAAGCTGTATTGCAGCTGAACACTTATTTCCCACTGCTGTTTTATAGCTGTATCCACCCAACTGATTGTTTTCAAGGGAATTTATATAAATGGGGGGAACGAGAAGAGTGATGTGGTCCCTCCATATGTTACCCTATAGCGGAGACCAGTCTAGGGAGTAGAAAATGAACAATTTGAAGGGCTCCAGCCCTAGAGCCACAATCAAGGTATGTGCTGTTGTACGTTGTCTGGTTTAAACCAGGAAGAGTAACTTTCCAGCACCTGTCATTTGTCAAGAATTATTTTAAGTTGGCCTATGTAAAATGTATGGAATCTTTTCCTCGATTCTGACCTTTCTTCCCTTGAATATTTGTATTTCTGAAAGATATGTGGTTGACAGAACTAAGAGCAGAATTCCCGCCTATGTATTTTACACTTGTACCTTTCACTCATGACATGACTTTAGTCCTGACCTGGAGGAAGTGTTAAAGTCATACTGGAGCCCTCCAAAACTTTTGTGAAAGCCAGATTTTGTCTCTGGGAGTTGTTTTTCTGCTACCATGATGCAGAAAGCAAGAATCATGAGCAGTGATAAATATTATAAATTCTCAGATGGACACACACTGAGCTAATAGTTGGGGGAGAAATTTAACCACCCAAATATTGTGTGTAATTTCTGTGCATCTTAGGCAGGTAAACTCTCTTTGCATGCATAACATTAAGTAACTGCATAGATCAGTAATGTGCAAAGAAACATCAGGATAGATTTAATATAGGAGCACATTTCCATTCTTAGAAATAACTTCATTTTGTAAAAGCTTCTGTTTGAATATAACAAATCAATACTCCTCAGAAAGCTGTTGTGAGCATACTCAGTGGAAGAAGTCCCTTTGTTCCCAGGAATTATTCAGTGATGATTCAGTCAAGAAATTATTCATGTTCAAAACAGTTTTGTAACTCAATTAAGATACTTTGAGGCCTGTGTTTGGCTGCAATGTGAGGTCTTCTGGACAACCTGCTTTACAAGTGCTTAAGCCTAGGACTGAATAGGACTGTCAGAGAGGGTGTCACATTTAAATGGACCAAAAATTATGTCATGAAGTTGCAGAGTGTAATTTTTGGTGGGTTGTGTTGTGGGCTGTGTTTTCATTCCATATTACATGATAACAGGATAGTATATACATCTTTAAGAATTATTTCTCTCCATCAGTCTTGGTGACATGCCAGTCATTGAGACGGATCTCACAGAAGCAGCTCCAGATCCTGCCCTTCTGGAGGTGCTAATCTGAGCTCCCACCAGCCAACTGTAAATATCTTTGTGCAGCTGCTTTCTCCAGCTCAGAGACACTCACTGATCTGTGCAACTGGAGGTGCAAGAGCTGCATCTGAGAGGTGACTGCACCTGACATACAGCCACCTGAGAGTGGAGTGAGGGTGCTGATTGCTCCTCATGGCTGTGTCTGCAGCAGTGGGAGGAAGATGTCCAAAATGGATGTGACAGCAGCAGGCAGGCTCTCCCTGGATTTTGCTGGATCCTCTCCCTAGGGCGTGGCTGTCCTCTGTCCTTCATGTACATACAAATGGAGGCAGCAGGTGGGAGAGAAGTTCCAGTGCAAGACTCCATGAAGTGTCTACAGTATTTCCACTTTCCATGCATTTGTGCTGCAGTTTGACACTTGGAATTTGTGCTTTCTCTGCATGATCACCTATTGTCTTCTCCTGTACAGCATCATCATCTTTACCTAGAAAGATGGCTTTAAGGAAATTACAACAAAAGTATACAATTGTTCTGTATTTCTCAGTAGTTTCCTGACTAATCTAATCCAAGGGCAGCCATATACTTAGGAGTGTCTGCCTGGCAGGTGGATATGGTCCCTTCCACACTTGTGCACGTGGTCCTGATTCAGCACTCTCTTTATATATACTCATATATATATATCACTCTCTATATTTTATTTTTAAAAACTTCTGTTTCCAAGTGAATGAACAGGGGAACTGAAAGGAACACACCATCAGTGAGGTGGGATAAGAGATTGCACTGCAGTCCCAGCTTCAGAGAGGTGGGACCTTGGAATTAGAATCCCAGGTGTGGGAGTGCGTGGTAGGTCATGGGAGAAGGAGGTAGTACATGGAGCTGAGGGCCTCATGAGGAATATGAGATTGGTCATAGGGTGTTAAAATACCATTTTGTGCAAGTCACCTTTCTGTCCATTGACTTCTCTTGAGCCTGTATAGTGCCTGCTATGGATTTCCTCTCAGAGGCAGCAACTTTCCCCACAACTGAACTCAAATATGATCCAGTCATGACAGCTACAGATGTTCATGTCTTTGTCCTCTAACAATGGGATTATGCATTTCCCCTGCCTCTGAACAAACGCCAAAATTTGTAAATTCTGTTTGACATGAGGAAAAATGTACAAGGAAATTAATTTGATTGGAACAAGTTGTGTCACATCTTCAATATAGAGCTATAAATTAGCTGACTACAAGACGTAATGTAAATGGGAAGTGGAAGAGCTTGTTAGAAAAAATATTCAGTGCTTAGTCTTCGCAAAAGTGGTTCTGATTTCTTTATTTCTTTCTAATTGTAAGTGCGTATTTCCTTTGCAAGAGAGCTGAAAACTGCCATAACTTTCTTACTGCAGTCTGGGATGCTTAGTCGTGATAAAAATTATGTGTGATAGGAGCTCATCTATACCTTGGTGCTTCTGTGTTATCTGAGTCATCATCCTTATTTGGACTGCCAGGGTTTGGGGGAGAACTGTAGTAATAACATCCTGAGAAAGCAGACATTTGAAGTGGATGCCTCACCAGTCAGGGAATTTTGGTGTCTCTCAGTGCACTTCAACAGTCTAAGTGGGGAGGGGATGCTGCCAACGTCATGGAATTGTTGAAAATTAGTTGGAAATCAGGTTATACATGCTAAGGAGGAGGGGAAGAACTCAAGAAGGTGTGACATATCTGATTTAGAAGTTGTAACTTCCCCAAGTCAACAAACTGCAATAGGATAATTTATTATTTAATGCTTGCAGAGGGATGCACCATGTTGGATAACAGCTGTATGTGAGACAGCAAACTCCTGCATAGACAAGTCGATTCGATTCTAATTTTAATTTGATCCCTGTTCAGTGGGAATTTGAGGGTGACCCACCCGGTTGAAGTTGGGGCAGCACAAATCAAGGTAAAAATAATGAGAATGAAGAATCGTGATCTTTGGAAATAGGATATGTTTTTTATAAATGTACTTTTGAGTGTTTTGAAGCTTTTTTGGGTGAAGAATCCAGAACTTCCCGTTCAGCCTCATGTGTAATTGAATTTCCTTTATAAAAAATGAAAACTAAATAAAGTTAGGTATGATTCTAAATCATTTGCTGGACTTAGAAGCTGAGGTTTTAATGTACACATGCAGTATTTTGAAAGGGAAAATAAATCTGTAAACAGGCAGTACCTGTTACATACTTCATGTACTTTTAAAGGAACCTCCCTTTTTTCCCTTAAGGTGGGCTAATGTTCATAAAATGCTGGCTTGTGACAGCTCTTAGGAACCAGCAAACACAGCACTAGGAGGAATTGTGATGAGCCCAGCAGAATGGAGGTCAAGGCAACGTGCCTGGCCCGACGGTGACCTGAAGGGTTTGTCTCTGAGGTCACCTGCTGAAATACATAGAAGGCAGATGGTGACAAAGTAGCTGCCTTCAGGATGAAACCAACTGTTTTAGAATAGCAGGTAAACAGTCCAGTAGTCAAAGAATACTGAAGAGCCTCTGTGTGTGTGTGTGTGTGTGTGCGCGCGCGCGCATGGTTGAACAAAAATTGCTGAGTGTTGCAGCACTTCAGCATCCTGATGTTTTGGTCTGAATTTCCAGCCCTGGAGTCACATGTGTCTTTTTTTTTCCATAGAGTAGAAATAGATGGATTTTTTTTCCTTTTCTGTATATGGACTGGATAAATCTGAGTCTATTTTCTTTTATTTCTGCAATTTTGTTTTAAATTTGGCAGGTTGCAAATATAAATCCCCTAGGAAGCTCTGAGAGCGTGCAGCACTCTGAAGTGTGAGGTGCCGTTTCTGTGCTCCGTGCCTGTCAGTGCGCACGTTATTTATTACAACTGAATTCAACACAGCAGCCCAGCAAAGCAAAGTCATATTCCGGCAAAGCCAAGTCGTATTCCAGCAAAGCCAAGCAGCGCTACAGCAAAACACAGCAACGTGTTGCAGGGCTCGGGCTGCCTTCAGCTTCGGCACGGACTGACATTTTTATCCCCAGAGGTCAGCCCCTCGGTTAATAGAGATTTCCTTCCTTTCCCCCGGCCGTCAGGAAAAGCCGAGGGTTGCGGGAGGATTCGGCGGGCGAGGCGGGAGGCCACGTGTTGGTGGTGTGGCTGTGTCCCCCCCCGTGTCCCCCACGCTCAGTGTGTCCCTGCACACGCTGTTCGGTAAACAAACCCGGCAGAACCAGAGCGAGCTGGTTCAGAGCAGCCCGTTCATTCACACAGACCGCTTGGAAAGTGCTGCCTTTGCGCAGCCTTGACGTCCGGGCTGGGGGAAGTGGAGAAGTTCGTATTTATGTTTTCATTAATGCTTTTTATAGCTGCTAGCCAGCTGTAGCTGGTTAGCATTAGCCTGGGACATCTATTAGCGTGCAGACCTCTTACGCAGGATAAAGGGCTTCTGATGGCAACAGAGTTGTTACTCATGGTCCTCATGCCTGGGTGTTTACATGGAGGTTGTTTGTGCTGACAAGGATATATATAAGGACAGCGTGCACCTTTTTCATCAACACATTTTCAAGCGTTCAAGAGGATTTTGAGTAAAAATTGTTAGCGTAGCAAATCGTTTGCATCTTTAAAAGGCTTATTGCTTGTTTAAAAGCTTTTAAAATCATTCTTCTCTGCTACAGATAGAGAAAATATTTCTCTGTCTGTTTAGCTCTTAGGATGAGTGTGGAATAAGCAGTATTCCTGCGAGTTTTGAACACAACCAGTTTGGACTGCTAATTTTTTTTGCTATGAATGATGTAAGTGGCTGGCAGTAGTGCAGGAGGAATTGGACCTAAGGGTTTGGCCCAAAGGAATTGATGGCTCAGCTATCCTTCTCTGGTTTCTCCCAGTTTTTGCTCTTCTCCCCTCCCCCCTCCCCCCCCTCCCGGGGAGAATAGTTAGTCAGAAGGGTATTTAAAAATAAATAACAAAAGCAACTGCAGAACAGAGAATAAGGAAGGCACAAGAAGTGCTGTTTTTAGAGCTCCAGTGTGACAAGCATCATGGTCTCTGGTATTTGCATTAATACAACACTTTCTTTTCCTGGTCACTTGGTGTTCCCCGCACAGTTCTGACAGCTCCACTTGTCCAGGCAATGGCAGAGGCACCTAAAGAAGCTGGAAATGTTGGCTATCCCCTGCTTTGCATTTCTGTAGAAGGTGTGGAATGACCTTATTGCTTTCTCACAGCTAATCTAGTCATTTTAATAGTTAAAGCTTTGGAATGGAAAGTTTCAGGACTGGATTCCCTCTGAAGTATTATTCTTCAGAGGAAGGTAGGTTGTGCTCAAAACTGTCAGTGGTATTTATTTTCTTCCCGGGTCTTTTGCCTCTACTTGCAGTGTGTTTTACAGAGCCTAGAAAAGATTCCTGAGCCATTGTAAAATGGTCTCAACATGAATTTCCATTCCTCTTATCTTTGTCACAGTCCCGTGGAGTGTCAGTGATGAACTCTTCAAGTCGAGGGGAATTTAAAAAGTTCATTGTAAAAAGCTTTAGTTTGCCTTGTTAAGCCTACCCTCCTCAAGAAAACGTTGATTACATCAGCCATCATCATGTCAGAATTATACCTTTATGGTTCACAAAGAGAAGCTTTATCATGCTATTCTTTTTCATCTGCACAACAGTATCTGTATGTGAAACTGCTGAGTAGCCCCAGATGCCAATGTCAACTCACATGGTTGAGCTATAGTTTTACCAAGACAAAAAGTCAGGTTATCTCCCAAAATTGAATCACTTCTAATCTGCTGTTCAGATAATTTCCTCCACCCACCCATTGAGGCACACCACCCTTAATGATCCACTTGAAAAGAATTTGACAAGCTCTTGGAAGTCCCATGAGACTGGGAGCACAGCTCATGAATTATGCTTGTTCAGTGCCTACAGCTGTACCCTTGAATTACAGGTGGGAAAACTTAGATCAGCAGGGTCTAGAATTCCCTACATCACGTGTTCTGTGACTTGGCTCCATATTGCCTTTCCGAATGTGGGTCGAGGCTCAGTTCATTCCTATTTCAAAGTCAGCTGGTCTTTTGAGGGCTAGAACAGTAATTTCTTACTCAGGCAAAGTCAAGCTTTGATGTGCGCACGTTATTCCTTTTAATGCAAACCAGCAAAATTGTGCTGGAATGTTTTCCACCATTTGGTAAATCTACTGGACACTTTTATTCATTGTGATCTCATAGAAGAGTTTTTTGTTCATATTTACTATTCTCCTAAATGCTTCATAAGCTGTTTTTATTATGTATGTGGACATGACCTACGCGCTGTCATCACCTGCTGGCCCTTGGCCTTGTTTTGAATTGACTGTTCTGCCACTCAGGGCCCTTGCTCATTTGTTGCTCATGCTCTTATGACATACTAAAACCTCTGTGCAAGAATTTAGCTGGAGGAATGTGGAGAATTGGGAAAAGCAGTTTTATCCAACAGAATTTTTCCCAGAAAGATGGCTGGGAGAATCATCGTTGTGCTGCTGGCTTTGGATATTGTGAATGTGTATCAGTGTATCAAGTGCTGTGTTACAGGACTATGTGGCCTAAAAAGCAATGTCTTTCTTTTCAAAGATTTGGCAAAGGTGTTTTTAGTGCTTTCTCAAAGTCCATGCTTCTTTGACATCTAATTTAATACAGCAAATTTAACACAGACAGATTTTGACTGACCAGATTTGAGCCTTCCTTTAGTCAGGGAATGGCTCTTGCTGGATTTTTTCCAACACTCAAAGAACATGTGTTTGGAGGTAAGGAGGCATTTTTGACTCTGGCAGAGCACCTGGTTACAGCATGGATTTGCTTATTCCTCAAATGCTGTAATAAGTACATAATTACAGCCTGAAATAAACCTTTTTTTTTTACCAACTCTGGCAGGAGTTTTTCTCTGATTTTTTTTGTTTTTAATGGATTTTTCTGAGGGCTTTAGGTGGGTTTTTCTCTTGTGTGTTCTGTCCACAGCATCCTAATGAGGCACATGATATGTGGGAGGCATGGATAGGAGAGAGATAAAGCTGCAATTTCTGTCATCAGGCAGTACTGAGTTGATAACTACTAATTTTATCTAATCTGTTCACCATATACCTTATTCCTTATGCTGAGTAATTGCCAGAAAAGTCCCTTGGCCCCTTTGCAAAATAGCTTCATGCGTCATTTCTCTCTCTGTGTATATATATATGTATCATGTTAATATATTTCAGATCTCAGAAATAATTGTATTGCCTGCTTAAAATTTAAGTTACAGTGTCTATAAACCAATGTTTATCACTGTAAACTATCAGATGGAAACAGTATTTATATACCAGTGACTTTTAAAATGTATTAATTGCTCTTTTTTTCCCAATTATTGATGACCTACCAGTTTTCTCCAGCAGTCTTAAATTTAAATTCTGGAGTCCCGTATTTAAAACCTAAAACTTCAAATGTTTTATTCTTAGCAATACTCCTTATGTATTTGAGTATGTTCTTGCACACAGGTTTTCTTCATCCTGTTTTGAAGGAAGTGATGGCTGACCAGGCTTTATTAAGTGGGGAAAGAGAAAGGAAGGGAAGATGGGAGGAGTGTTTCCATACTGGGCATTTTAGATCAAGGATGAATGTACAGAAAGATGTTGAAATCTTGGGAGAAGCTGCAAGCAGTGAGAGTGATGGTGGTGTTGGGCAGCTCACCGTGGGAGTTGGCAGGATGGTGATATGTGAGAGATGTGGTAGGGTTAATGCTTTTAATGAGCAACTGCTCAGCTACACTTCCAGCTCCTCTGGCTCGTGTCTGCTAAACTATCCAGTAATGCAATGGGAAAATAAAGAAGAAATCCAAGGAAAGGTCTTTTTATCATTAAATTATGACAATTTTGGTTTTCAACATAATGAGTTGCCCTGAAAATTCAGAGCTATGAACCCATGCCCTCCACTCCCTTCCTCTGCTGGCCCAGCAATATGGAAAAAAGCAGATAATCAGATAAATGCAGATAATGCAACTAAATCCCTCTTTGCTGAGGGCTTACCTATATGTAGGATTCACAGGGAGATGACAGCCAAGTAACTGGGTTGCATATTTAATCTCTGTTAATTTCCCACAATAAAATAATTTTTTAAATACATATCTGAAGGGATTTTATTTTATCTAAAGGTTAGTGCCAGAAAGTTGTTCAGTGACAGCTTGTCTGGTATTTTTCCAGTAAATGCTTCTTGAGATACTTTCCATCTCTGTCTGTGGTCTAGGGACTAAGTTCATTGTTCATACCAGCAGCACTCAAACTGGGTATCACAGACTTCCTTCCAGCCCCTCTGCTTCTGAGAGGCAGGAGTGAGAGAAGACCACCAGGCTGTGCTTGTGGAGGAGGCAGGGATGCCATTGCCATAGGGAGCAGGATGGAGAGGACACACGGGCAGCAGAGGCCAGGGCAGCTGTGGGGGGATGTGACCCCACAGAAGACTTCAGTGCTCGCAGGGCTGGGTGTGTGCACAGGCAGAGAGCAGGAGCCCAGAAAACATGTGGCTCCTGCTGTTGCTGAATCCCATCCCGCCAAGTCTCCATGGAGGCCTCTAGGATGGGTTCAGTAGCTCCTGGCAGCCAAGGGCTCTCTGCATTGCTCATTTGTCCTTTGGCTGGAGCTAGTGAAGCACAGCTCCCTCAATAGCTTATCACATGCTCTGCTCTTCTCCCTGAAGCTCTCCAGTAGCACATGCCCTTTCTCCTTTCCCCTACTTTGTGCGCTGCTTAATTTGTGCACTGCTTTTTCAGAACACCCTACAGTTTTCTTGGCTTCTTACTGTAAGTGCATTCCCTTCCCACAAAAATGAAAATATATTATTTGTAAGACCTGACAATTAAGGTGATTACAAAATGGCTAGAGGGAGGATGAGTTTGAGTTACGTCACTGGGACCATGCAATATCTCAGCACAGACTAGTTCAGCTCAAGATGAAGTGTCTTTGCAGGCATGTGTGGTGCTGGTTGTGGGCTGGAAGCCACCCCTGCCTGTAGGTAGTCTGATATTTTCCATTATGAAAAATTCTTGTGACCTTTTATTTGCAAAGCTGTTTCAACTCCATTGTTTGCTATAGACTTTTGATGTTCAAAGGGGAATGCCCTCAAGGTAGGAAAAGGCCTTGTTTTCTTTGGCAGCAGCTACAGCTGGCTTTCCCATGGCAGCAGCTGGGGTTGGAAAGGGAGAAGGGAGGGAGAGATAAGAGGTAGACTTTCCTCCTCCAACCCAAGAGGTTCATGCCACCTGAGGTAGGAAATATTTCAAGATGAGAGACAGAGACCTGATGTAAAGCTGTTCCCAAACCGTCCTCCCAGTCAGACCACACTGGTCCAGTTACCTCTGTAGGAACATCCCATGATACTTTCTATATATGTGAAGCATCAGCTTAGGTGTCACTTATAGTCAGACCCAAGGCTGACAGCTTTCCACTCTTACCCAGCAGTGGCACTTAAATGGCCCCAATTCAAAAGGTAACAGACTGGTCAGGCTACAGACCCTGCCAGTACAAATGGATATTCTTTAACCATATCTTGAGAAGCACAGGTGCAGAATCCTAAAAGGGATGTAATACCAGATTTCCTGCAGTGCAGAATGTATATACTAAAAACTGAATGTGTCATCTGTTGATTTCAAAGTACTTAACCTTGCCACCTTCAGATTCCCAATGCAGGAAGGTTGAGTAAGTTTTATTTATATTTGCCTCATGGGAAAAAAAATCAAAACACAACACCCAAACTCCAGGAATTTATAATGTGTGGGGTTTTAGGTATATTTGTATGCATGAATGATACATATAAGCTGTGTGTTTATTCTTTCTAGACCCATGTTCTTTCCCAGAGCAGCTCTTGCAGTTCTGATTTTTGGATCAGGCTGCTCTTCCCATTTTCTGCTGTGTTGTCAGCTGTGGATTTCTGTTCTCACAGCACAAACTTGGGATTTCTATAGTAGTTACCTTGCAGTCAGTATACTACTTACCCATGGGCTTTTAAAGTCTTACCTTTCTCCTCAGTTCAGTATTATACAATAGAATGAGATGAATATTGCTAAATAGTCACTATTTGTTTGCAGAATTGATGTTCCATGTAAAGTAAATAATTACACATCCAAATAGTACTGGTGCTCACAGCTATTTCTCTTGCGTGCACAAATAAAGGATTTGCACACTTGTAAGGTCATATTTTGCTTATATAAATGATCTTCTGGCACCCTGTGTAGTATTGTATTCCAAACATTATGTGGGGAACATAAAAAGTATGAATGCTATATACAAATAATTTTATCATACAGCATGCAGTATATACCATTGGAATATATGGAGTGTGTGGAATAGGGCAGTGCAGTGACTAGAATTTTACTCGGGTTTGCATCTCTTTTGACTGTTTTCTGTTTAAAGCTGTTTGTCCATTCAGGGAGAATAAAAGTTTTCTCTGATCAAATGAACGGTGCTTGGCTGAGGAACCTCTTGAGAGGTGAGGAGCATTGTCGAGGGATGGTGGTCAGTGGGGAACAGCTTTTGTGAGTCCTTCTAGAACTGAAACACTGCAGCAGTGACTGGCATGCTTCAAAAACGGAGAGCAGAATACTCTATGCAGAGGGTAGTCTTGGGACAAGCATCTCCAACCTGCCCTGCATTGAAAGGGTACTGAGGACTCTCTAGTTCTTGGATCCAAGGCAAGAAAATAAATCCCAGAAACTCTCGGGGGGGGGGGAGGGGGACGGGGACAAGGGGGGAGGGGAGGGAGAGTGTGGGAA
>JANHGL010021365.1:0-19854 GCA_024611195.1 Ceyx melanurus
AGACACTTTTGAGAAGAGCCTTCGACCTTCCTATTTAATAATGTTTGAGAGGTAAAAAAAAAAACAGTAGGACCTTTTTCAGTTTTGAACTGAGAACCTCCTAAAAAAAAATAATCTGAGGAGCTGACTACTAATGGATTTAATTTCTGAAGACAGCTTTTGTTCACAAAATCTAATGACACAGTAAAAAATGAAGGGTTTTCTTGCTTGCAGTGGAGCTCATTACAGGGGAATATATTGGAGGATGTGCTGAAGGGATTGTCTCAGGTCTAAGTTTAAAACAAAAGTCTAGAAGAATAAGACTAATATCTGAGACAATAAGCAAACTGTATTTGACAGGATTCCATAAATTGAAATAGAAGTTGCAGAACTACTAACTATGGTGTGTGCTGAACTGGTTTGCTTGAAGAAGACATACTGGTAAGTGATGAACTAAAAGGAATCAAAACTTTTTGTAGAGGGATGTTACACTTCTGATAATTCAGTCAATATCACTCTTACTGTTGTGTAAAAAATCGTTGATATGCTCCTTGATCTGACTATTGTGTACAGGACCCCCCTATCTTACAAAGGTACAGTAAAAATGAAGGTCTGTATTCTTAATCTTAGAAAAAATAGGGGAGATATGTGAGAAATCAATAAAATCGTGACTATTTTGGCAAAGTTGAGGGAAGAGTAGATATTATCTATTTTTTTCTAAAGCAAAACCAAGGGGGAACACACCACCTTTGGATTCCAGTGAACCCGCCTGCTACATCATTCTAGAAACAAAACTGCCATTTATACACTGAATCTGCAGAAAAGACATTTGCTAAAAGTAATCTAAAGCTGACATGATGAAATTCAGAAGGAAAAGGCTATTGCTGTGATTGTCAGAAATTCACGTTTCCCATTTTTCACTATGCAACATATGAAATGAGTTAAATATGCTTTATATTTCCCACAACTAACAATTTCTGTCTTTGGCAAGTTTTATAGGGAGGAGCTCAGAGGTGCTGTGGGAGGGGCTAAAATTCATATTAAAGTTTTGACATGAGAGGGAGAATTGTCAGAGTAGAAGGTTTCCTCTGAGGTTTTTTGCTTTTTTTTTTTTTTTTCCCCTTCTATTTAGGATGATAAATATTCACAGTCAGATACTTGTAATCATTCTTGTTTGGAATTCTGATTGTCAGATTATTCCCAGGATTGAAGAATGTGGACTTTCATGTTCTCAGGTAATCTCTTACTTGTTCCTTTTTGTTGCTATCTATTAATGTAGTAGTTGTATGTTGCTAAAATAATTGTAAAGAAAGCAAGACAGAAAAAGCAGAAAGATTTTCACTGTCCAGAACATTCACTTTATATTTCTGTCATTCTGAATTAAGTATCTGAATGGACAAAGATGACTGTGAGGAAGGGACTAAGAAAAAGCATTTTACACTATTTCCAACTGCTGTTCTTAATACCTTTTAAAATCTGTTTTTTGTTTGAAAAAAAAAATAAATTAGTTCATATTCATTGCTTTGAAGAGTCAGTTTTTACAACATAAGTGGTGACAAATTGAAGGAGGGAGGAACATGAAGTTTCAGAAATTGCTAATTGTGTTAGGAATACATGAAACACTGACTTTCCTGTGAATAAATGAATTAAGCTTGTGAAAGAATAAAAACCCGTTTCTCATTTAGCGGGATGCATGTAACCGCAGTATTGAATTTAATGACTTATGTATGTGCATAGAAGTGTAGTGTGAACTAAATTATATCTTTAATTTTGAATTCTGTGCATTCCCAAATATCCCCACAAAGGGGCAGCATGGAGATACGCTGCTTCTGCTGGCCTGAAGCGGAAAGAATAGAGTGAAGTGAAAGATAAATGAGGGAACGTTAAAAAAATAGGGAAAAAATCTGACTTTGAGACTAAGGGATGAGTACTTGCTACAGCAAAGTGGAACTGATAACATGAAAGAATCTGGTGGTACAGATTTCTGCTTGAAGATGTCAGCGTTAAAAGACAGGCAATGAGCCATAGTAAAGGTTGTTAAAGTGTGGTGACACCACCCAGATACTGTTAGTAACTGTTACAGCAACTTAGTCTGTATTTTATATATTTTTATATTCTTTATAGATATATTCATGGTATAGAAAATATCAGGAATAAAGATCCTTATTAAAATATTAGATTGAGTGACTAAACACCCCTTTTGCTTTTAAAGCTGTTTCATATTCCTGCATTAAAATTCCGTAGTCTCTATCCACTTAGGTAGTGGTTTTAGGATAATAAAATATGTAGTCATAAGAAATTAATCTCTAGATGTACCTGAGCACTTCTCAAGAGTTTGTATGTACTTCTGTTTATGAATTTATGAATGAAACCACACACAAATTTGAAATTATTTCTCTCCCGTGGGGTCTGCTGCAATAAGAGTCTAAAATAGAAATTATTTATCCCTCCAAAAACTGTATGACTACCAAACTCAGCATGTAAAAAACAAAAGCAACTCTTTAAAGTGAGATTCTGTCTGGGGGATAGGATTTACCTCTGAGGATGCTAAAGGGCATTTCTCTCTCTCATATCTTAGGAATGTATGTTAAGAGCCCTGATTCACTAGATGACTAGGATATAGACACAACCATGCTGCTTGGTAGACTGGGGCCTTTTCTTTGCCTTCAAGAGTTAGTCTTACAACTTACACAGTACTGAACGTTGGATAACTGAAAAAAAAAGTGGTATTTAATTAATTTATTTTATTTTACCAAGAAAATTAAATTCCCAGTATAATGAAATCAGTCAATCAATCAATCATTTGTGATGTTAAAGGCAGAATTCAGTTCATGTTCTCTGTGTAGTGTTTCTGCTAGTTGTATTCAGTAAAATCTTGAATGCATTAATGACTTTTAAGACAAAAATGTTTCCTCACTGGGAACAATAATGATCTCAACAGGACAAATTACTGCCAGCATAGCATTTTCAATCTAGTGCAAACATTTCAGCTACATGAACTTTAGAGACTTAGGACTAGTTTGTTAGAGAAAACTTCTTTTCCTTTGTAAGTAACTTCAATTTCCCTGCAACAGTTGTGGTCTCAATCTCATTCCTACCTGAGTTCCTTTAAAAGAGAGCAGTTTACCCCCTCTATAACTTAGACCTCAATGGTCTTTATATAGGGGCACTAACCAGGGGTTACAATTTGATTTTGTCTATGTCTAATACGTGTGCACTGTCTTCTGCTATAGCACATCAGATCACAAAGTATAGAATTAATACCATTTTTTTCCCTAGCAATTTGCTTTATGAGGTAATGAGATACTGTAATTTTAGAATTATTGGAAATTTTCTGTGGGTGCTATTTCTGCAAGGCAGTATTATAGGAAATTTGTTTGGTTTTTTTTTTATGAAGTTTTCCTGTAAGTTTGCCTAGGACATTTCTCTTCTGCGGAGACATCCCTGAGGTTGTGTGGTTCTTCATAAAGCAATAGGAGAATGAAAAGCAATTAATTTGCATTTTTCTTCATTTTTCAAACTGTAAGCATTTTCAGAAGGTTTTGAGCAGGTTTTATAACTGAACCTGTTGAATTTGACCATCAGACTACATTTTAAGGTGGTCCTTACAATGTAGGCCTCAAGGCCCTTAGATATCTGTAAGCAGGTGTGATCTCCTTGGGTACTCCTTATCAGAGCAAAGATTTGGTTGTGCTTAAGAGGAAAATAGAAACATAACTGTTTTGAAGCATGTCACTTCAAAACATATTACACTGAAGTGTTTAGATTTTGGATCTTACTATAACTTTATGAATCATTCTTAGTCTACCATGAGTATTCAGCAAGACATCCTTAAGATAAAGCAATATCCAGTTTTCATTACTATACCACTAACTGTACCTCTGTTCAGTACAGGAAAGGAAAAACCAAAAGAACTTTGGATGTTTATGCACATATTAAGTGGAAACTTAAAAGCAAGAAAATACACAGTTGTGGGTTGAGTGATGGCAAAGGAACAACCAAGTCTTCTTAACGTATTATGATTTATTTCTCCTTCCTTATTTTAATGTATATTCTTTAGATCTCATGTGATATTCTGGTATTCAAAGATTAAATACAACAGGCTTGGTCTCTGTGCCTCACCCAATAGCAAACACAGTTATCAAACAAGTTTCCCTGTAAAAGTATAGGGGAATCCCAGCCTGCAATTGAAATTCTGTTTGTGCCCAACTCATTTTACAATCCACATTGTTAGCAAGCTGTACACAAAGGAACGGGCTAATGCCAAATTCGACTCAACAGCTGGTAAAGATCAAGAGCACTATATAAAACAAAACAAACCTCTCCAGAAAGCTATGAAATAGTATTTATTTGTATTGTCTGCCATCAAATGTAGTAACATTTCCAAAGTCCATGGATAAAGAAGGAAACCCTAAGCTGAATCTGGGGTTTCCCTGCAATTGTAAAGGTTATTGGCAGCATATCTTGATATTGTTTCTGCCTGTTCATGCTCTTCATAGTCAAAATATGTGTTGTTTCTTACTTGATATGTATGCCATGGATCAGTCCATTCTTGCTGAATACTACACACTTCAAAACCAGTGATAACCACCCATTAGGTCTCTAACTCAGCTGACATGCACTGGCATTCTTTCTTCATTATTAATTTGTATTCCAAAAGTGATCCCAAGCCATTAAAAAATGAACATGACAATCTAGGTGACATGATTTAGTGTAGCCAGCAGGAACAGGGATGTGATTTTACCTCTGTACTCAGCACTGGTGGGGCCACATCTTGAGTGATGTGTTCAGTTTTGGGCCCCTCACTAAGAGAAGGACGTTGAGATACTAGGGCATGTCCAGAGGTCAATGAAACTGATGAAGGGCCTAGAAAAGTCTTACCAGGAGCAGCTGAGAGAACTGGGGTTGTTTAGCCTGGAAAAAAAGGATGCTCAGGGGACACCTCCTTGAGGGTCAGGCTGCTTAACAAAATAATAAGTTATAGGACAAGAGGAAATGGTCTGAAGTTGTTGTGGAAGGCAGTGGTGGAGTCCCCATCCCTGGAGGTGTTTAAGAGTCATGTAGATGTAGTGCTTAGAGATATGGTTTATTCAAGGTCTTGTCAATGCTAATGACTGGACTAGATGATCTTGAAGGTCCAATCTAAGAAATTCTGTGTTTCTCTGACTGAGTTTTCTCTAAAATCTGTTTGAAAAAAATAGTTTTAGACATGAAAAATAAGTTTCTAAAGAGACTGTTTGAAGGTCTGGTTTCCTCAGTGTGAAGCTACTCCAGGAGAGCATGCTCTAAACTGAAAGCCTGGGTTTTGTGTCCCTGCCTGTCATTGACTCACTTATGTGACCCTATTAAGTAATTTCCTTTTTCCAGTTTCCACAAATACAAAATAGTGCTGACCTTCTTGTGTGATGTGTCTTAATTATCTGTTTTAATTAAGTGTTTTGAACACTATAATTAAGTGCTAAGTACTCATTAGTCAAAGCAGGGGCTTAATCATGTTGTGTCACTGTATTAGAGTGATATTAACACGTTTGTATGGATACCCCTGCTTGCCTTCTCTGGTGGTTGTCAGGAGAGCTGCAGTTTAGCAAGTTTAGGTGGATTAGCTCTTGGATGATGTTTTACATTTAATCTTAGAGTCAAAAATAGCTTGGCAATGACACGGCCCATTTAACTTAGATGTTTCCTGTGGTGTCCTCCACCAGTGGTTGGCTGCCATCCCATTTCTTACCCCCCCAAGAAGAAAAAAGCAAGTGACAGGTACAAGCAGGGACTTGGAAAACTCTTCATTGTTCCTCAATATTAGATCATCCAACAGCACTTCTTTCAGGAGAGGTGGAGATGAAGAAAGCCCTGCAATTCACAACGTGCAAAAAAAAAGACATCGTGGCTCTTGTTGGTTTTTGTTTGGTTTTGGGTTTTTTGTTTGTTTGTTTGTGGTTGCTTGCAGTAAAACCCAGGGTTAAGGGACTGAGAACAGTCCTGCAGAGAAGAAATTGTGGATACTGATGGAGGAAAAGCTGGATATGAGCCAGCAATGTGTGCTCACAGCCCAGAAGGCAACTGTGTGCTGGGCTGCATCAGAAGAAGAGTGGACAGCAGGATAAGGGAGGTGATTCTACCCCTCTTCTCTTGTGAAAAGTACTGAGTCTAGCCCTGGGAAGTCCTAAGAACAAGAAAAACATGGACCTGTTAAAGCAGGTCCAGAGGAGGGCCATAAAAATGATCAGAGGTCTGGAGCACCTCTGCTATGAGAATAGACTGAGAGAGCTGAGAGTGTTCAGCCTGGACAGAGAAGACTCCTTATTGTGGATTCAGTGGAATTTTCTGAGGTCTTGAATGAGGTGGGAAGCCACAGTAACTAATGATGCTAAGCACTGGAGCAGCTTTCCTGTGGAATTTGCAGGAATCTCTTCACATGCTAAGAAAGTTATCTCTCATTAGATGTCTCAGATAAAGCTCATTCTTCCTAAGGCAGAAATGGAATGTAGATGGCATCTCCATTCTTTTCTAACCCTAATATGTCTGCTTTCATTCATAATTTCCACTTTTGTGGGATCTAAGGATGGTCTTTTAAATAATATTTAACATTCCTTTGGAACAGTCAACAGAGCCAAAGCCCTGTCTTGCTGTATTGCACATCCTGCCCTTTCAGTATGCCAAAAATGGGAATCACTGTAAAAACTATGGGACACAGGATCTTATTCAGGGAGTATCCATGCAAAGATAGAGTTTTATCCATGAAATGATAGAGTTTTAGGTTTACTTTTCACATTTTCTGTCTCTTTCACTTGAGGGAAAAGGTTTCCATTGAGTTGCTTGGAATATGTGTGGTAAATTTCAATCATTTCTGGAAAAGTGATTTTGTCTTGGAGTTGCCTCTACTCGCCTGCATATTTGCAGAAAGTATGAATCATACAAACAACATTGTGCAGTACTAGATATGCATCCATTGTCTTTTCTTGGAAAAACTTTGAGGAAATAGAATTTATTGCAGTTAATACATTTCAGTGTCTCCAGTTTTGGTTTTCCCTTTCATCCCTATGTATGCAAACTTCCTTGATCTTTTTCCCACTTCCTTATCTTCCTTACCTGCTGTTCTTCCTTTTTCTGCAATGACAGTTTTCTCCATTAATTTTCAGTTTTGATATCTTTGTGTTATATTTTTTTCCCTGTTTGTGGTTTTTAGAAGTTCATATTTGCAATTCTTATTACAGCATCATGCTTTGGGCTTAGTTTTGGTCAGAAGTATGTGTTCTTTTATTTTTTCCCCCTTATTTTCTATATGTTATATCTATATATAGCAGAGTATTTTTTTGAGCATGGTTGTGTCTGTTTTACCATTCTCTCTGCCTGTTTTCCACTTAGAGGGGAAAAAAGCCACAAACACTTTTTAGGCAAATGTGTGACATAGTTTTTTTTTTTTTTTTGAATAAAGGCTATCATTAAAAATGAGACATAGGGTGAAGCAACATATAAGCAACATATGAAGGCAGTGAACACTGATGGATTTATTAAGCCCAGGAATTATTGCTGCCTCTAGGGACAACAGTGTGATCAGGAGAGTTAGGTGAAACAATGCTGCTATTGTAAAGTTGGTAGATTCCTGTCTCTTTTGAAGCCCTTCTTTTGGACTTCTGCCTCCTTTAATTGGACTGTGCCAATTTTGGCAACTATTACAGTACTTGGAAGATACAGAAGATAAAACTAAGCTGTATGATTTTTCCATAGTTTGATTTTTTTTTTTTTCCCCTCTCCCTTTCCCTAAAATTATGAATTAACCAAACATTGTCCAGCTGTGGTGGGGGATAGAGCAGCTTTGGTGGCTCTATCAGCTTTTGGTAGTTCTTCAAGGAATGGCCAAAGTCATGGCTGACTTCTTCTGGTGCTGCTGACAGTGCTGCTTCTAGCAGGAGGCTCTACTTGGTGACCTCTAAAGACCCTTTCCACCCTAATTTTCTTAAGATTCCATTTTATCATCTGCTGTATGAGATCTCCAGTCATTCATTTAAATCTGTTATTGCTGTGTTAGAATGTCCCTGTCTCATTGTTAGGCTAGAAGTGCTGATTTAGTAGATTAGTTGTCCTTTCAAGTAGCTGAGTGGCCAGAAATTTTTGACACTCTGTGTATGGGCTGGTGTTGATTTATACCAGCTGAGGCTATGGCATTCAAAGTGCATTTTAATTTTACTTTGTCTATTGTATGCAAGCCATTTTTGTTAACAACTTGTATTAATATTTTAGGAAACACGACATCAAAATGATTGACTTTTTTGTTTTATTATAATTTTTTTTCAGTCTTAAAAAAAAAAAAAAGGAAGCTAGCAGGAGAAAATACATAGACTTGAAGGTAGAAATCTGTTTTACCTGAACAGTACCAGGTAAACAGGAGGATTAAAATCTAACTAAGATTTTAGTTCATCACGTGCTCTGCATTACTGAAGTACTGCTAGACTGCACTAATGTGCTGAGGTGGTTTTTGTTCAGCTTGGAACACACTCAGAGCTGGATAATATATAGGCATGACTCAGATGTTTTGTTTTTAGCATTCTGTAAAAAAATCCAGATATATTCAGGTGCTTTTGTAGAAGCAGCAGTCCAAAATAATGCTTTGCCATAAGTTTAGGTGCCTATTTCTCTCCTGGTGGGTAAGAGTCCAAATATTTCCTTCTGAGATTACTTAGCTGTTCCCATTGCTCACTGTTCACTTGTATCTTGAACACCACATTGTCAGCAAAAGTTGATGAACAACCCTGTGGTTTGCCAAGATTTGCAAAGGATTGTTGGTAAGATCATTTTACCTTGGCAATAAAAGTAATTGCAGGTGACATCAAAACAGAGATGCCCCCTTTGAGGAAAGGTCTTCTAGGGACATTGTATCAGTGGTACTAATTATGAGTTTTTAAGAGTTCTAAATTTTCTTATTATGTGTATTAATCATTATATTTCCTCTAGTTCTTAGTAAATACCACCACAATTTTATTCAATTGCCAAGTGTATTCCAAGTGTAGGCCCCTCATTTTTCCTTTTCACCCATTTTCAATACCATGCCTTTTTAATTCAATGCTTTACCATGACACAGTTTCCTTACATTTGGTAGGATAAATTCAGTAGTGAACTTTATAAGAAGAAAATGAGAAAATACTATGAGGTTCCCATCCCCACCAGCATCAAGGACATGTAAAGCCCAAAGCCATTCTCTCCTTCACCTGTGAAAATAGCTCTGGGAAAAACAAGAGCATCCTTTGTTGCTTCCATTTTTGAAGTTCTCCCTAGATAGCTTCTGGGGCTCTAGGAAATAAATTAGTCTGAGGAGCTTCTGATACAACTCTGCCCACTGTTTCTGTCCAAAGTTCTTCAATTGCATAGATCCAAATCACTTTGTAGCTGCCAACTGCTCAAAGACAACACTTCTCTTTGTGGAGGTGGCTGAAGTCCTATTAGCACTGTCAAGTTTTTCAGTAGAGGACATCTGAAATCATTTAAGGCTCTTAAGGCCCAGCTGTGGGCTCTGCTGGGGTTGAGAAGATCTGAGGAGAAAGTCTTGGAGGTGTTGATGAAATGATCAACAGGAACCAATCATGTGTAGCCAACCACACCCTGGGCTGCACCAAAAGAAGCATGGCCAGCAGGTTGAGGGAGGTGATTCTCCCACTCTACTCCTATCTTCTGAGACCCCACCTGGACTACTGTATCCAGCTTTGCAGCCCCCATCATGGACCTGTTGGAGCAGGTCCAGAGGAGGGCCATGAAGAAAATCTGAGGTCAGGAGCACCTCTCCTACGAGGTTTGTAGTCATAGGGTAAGGGCTTTTTAAAAGGTCAGAGGGTAGATTCAGGCTAGAAATTAGGAAAAAGTTCTTTACAGTGAGGGTGGTGAGACACTGGAAAAAGGTGCCTGGGGCAGCTGTGGATGCTCCATCCCTGGAAACATTCAAGGTCAGGTTGGCTGGGACTCTGAGTAATCTGATCTAGTTAAAGATGTCCCTGCTTACTGCAGAAGCTCTGGAACTAGATGATCTTTAAGGTCCTTTCCAACCCAAGCCATTCTCTAATTCCTCTACTGATCTCACTTGCTTCTTTACAGCCCTTAAACAATACAATTGTGATATTACAATTGGCTGAGCTCAGAAGTTGCTGTGCTAGCTAAAATGTTGGCACCACACCTTCTATTCAGAAGGCTGCACGTTGGTGGTGTCTGTTCAGATAACCTCTAGCTACAGTTGAGTAACACCACAAATGGGGAAAACCCTAGAGAAATAGGAAAATCCCTAACTGTTTGTGCATTGTGTAAGTCTATTTTGCTTAGGCTCTTTGCCAAAGGAGATACCAATCAAAGATGCTCTCTGTGTAGCAGTAAAATGCACTATCGTGTTTGGGATCTTCTTTTTGCATAAAAGACAACCACAGCATTTGTGAAAGGGGAAGAAAATTTCCATTCTTTTTTTAGTGTGCTGTGTTTTTCTATTGCTGAAAATTCCTGAAAACAAAAGATATAGAAAGTGGGAGAGGAACTTGGTTAATTTATTTGGCTACTTCTTGGAGACAAATGGTCTCTTTTGACTATTTTGCAAAATGATTATAAAAGAAAATACCACACTCCCCTCCCCCTTGGTATTGTACAATAAGAAGAAACCCTTATTAATAAAAAAGGAATTGAGCTATAACCATATGTTGTAACTGGAAAGAGTTTCTGCAAATATCTGGTTATTTGTATAAACCTTCCCAACATCTCTCCCAGAATAAAACCAAGTGAAACAACTCCCTACCAGCACAAAAATCACTGACTGACATGTTTCTTTGTTCCTGGGGAGAAGATGAGAAAATAAATGCAAGGTGGTACTAGAAAGTGCTCAGATGGTAGGATGGTAGTGTAAAGCAATAGTTAATTAGGATAGGCTAGGAGAAATAGGAAGATTTCTGCATTTGTTCATGTTTGTAACTTCTGATAAATTATTTACATATGATTTGCATTTTTCAGTTGTCAAAACAGCACCAAAACACTGGCCTTCTTTAATTTAAAGGCTGGATATTCTGGTTTTAGTGAGATTTTTACTGTTTGCTTCAATGGGATCTTGAATTTCATTTTTTTCTAGCATATTTTTACACCATGATTGTAACCAGAAAGAACCATTAGAGAGATGTTAGTTTAAGGATAATCTAAGAAGTTGCCTGGCAATTGGGAACTCTCTCCAGACCCCTAACCAAAATATTCTTAGTAGTCTGGCTGCAAAATGGGAAGCTAAAAATATGAAGAACACACTAAATTATCAACTCATGAGAGGTTAATTTATTTCAGTAAGCAATGGCTTGGCAATTAGTTGATCCAACAGTTATGTTTCCTAGAAAGCAATCTCCTTAACTCACCTACTTGACTTTTTGCAGTTGTTTTGTATATTTGCCTGTTCTACCATGGAGAACCATAAGTAAAAAGACTGAGTTCACATTGTCCTTTGCACACTCCTGCAGGGTTTGATTAGAAATGATTCAAAATTAGGGCTTTGAAACAACAGTTAAAATTCATAGAGTTTGATATAAACTGGCTTAATCCACTTGTATTGGTTTAGTGCTACACTGAATTATTCAGAAAGCTATAGACTATATAATGTCATATTCAATAGTGTTCTAGATACCTTCCAATTAAAAAAAAAAATCTTTTTTTTTTCTTTGCCCTGGAATGCAACATTGTATTGTGAATTTTGACCAAGAAAAATGAGCTTTGGCTCAGTGGCAGTACCTGAATAAATGATCCCTGTATTTGATGGGACTGTTATACTTGTTATAATAATTACCTGAATAGAAATACAGGAAGGTAAGGAAAATACTGATTTTGTGTCCCCATTTATATTAGGCTGTCACATGCAGTAGTGATGTGCATTTTCCCTCTATTTGAAAATACTACTTTTATTTTGAAAATGATTTCTGTTGTGAATATATTTACTTGTTTAAAGTATGTTTACATTTGTGTACAACGATTTAAGCAATGTTTATTTTTAATGTTAGCTCAGCTTTGACAGTATTTTTGCTTCTGTTTGCAGGGGATTCATTGTAAAAGCAGACCTTCCAGTGAGTATTCATCTTCCCATTTTTACTGCATTTGTTTTTGAAAGAGAAAGACCATTTATTGCAGATGATAAATCCACTTTCCTGGTGACATCATGACAGCCAAGGTGTTAGTTACACAAATTACATGGAAGGCAGCAGAAGGAGCAAGGGTGGTGACCTTTTCCCTGCCTAGCTGAAGAATGCCTTCATGCCCTCAGGCACCACTGGCTGAGGAAACCAAACCCTTCAAACTCTGGTCTCCAAGGGAAGGACACCTGCAATACTTGGTTAGGAGTGAAAATCTGCTGGCTATGATATAAATGCAGATGTAGATAGTAGATACTCACCACAGGTACCAGGAGCTGGTGATTCATTCCACCCATCTCAGGACAAGGTGATTTATTTGATGGGGGAGGTGAGAGGGCTTCTCCCTCCCTGTTCACTGCCAGAGGTTTAGATGATGCACATAAAACTAGATATTTATCTGCTTATAATATATGGTCACTGAAGTGTTTGTAAACTAAAGATCTTTATCTTTCAAGGCAAAGTACACAAAGCAGAGCTGGTTGTAGGTTTTCAGTGCTGCTGAAAATGACTTACTGCCTATCTCTGGTATAAGTAACATGTAGGATGACTCAGCCTTGTAAAGGTGATGAAAAAAAACCACATTTTTTTGTTCTCATCTTAATTCACTTGTGCAACAGTGGGTTATTATTTGAGGTAAAATTACCTTAAAAGACCTTAATAATAGGACACCCTTGCAGTAGTTTTTGCTTTTAGCTGCCACAATAAGATGACTCTATTTCCTAGAATTTGCATGTATCAGCTCAGCAGTATTTGGCAATTTAACTGCCTTCTCCCTCCTGTTTTTCTAGACTATTAGCAGTACATAAGGGCTATAATAATATTAAAAATTGTAATAAAAAAAACCTGTAATATATAAAATATAAAATAAAACTGTAATATATCCAGATCAACATATAAATGATTTTTTTAAAGCCTTACATTCTCAGAAAATGCATTTGGCACAGACTGTCACCATGTTGTCCAATAGCCTCCAAAGTCTGAAATATTTTCTGCATGTACCACTGTGAAACCCTTCTAATTTACTCTGTATTGAAACTGTGAAAAGAGAGGCTGGCAGCCTGAAATTTCATCAATTTCATAATTGGCCTAAGTACTTCTAAGTAGTGAATTTGGGTATTTATTAACTGAAGTGCAGCGTGTGGTTATCTTAAGAGAGCTAATTCAGTTTGCTTATGAATTCTGTTGAATCATCCTAATGCACAGATGCAGCAGATACTCTGCTAAATCATATGCAAATACTTTTGAAATGCTGCTGTAATTTAGACTCATGGAGTGATGCTCCAGTGAAGCAACTTGAGATGTACTCACAGATTTAACACTGTCAGTATCCCAAGTATTTCAGATTCTTGCAATTCATGTAGGGAAGAAATATCAGGCAAAAATCCAGGATTTTCTGTTGGGCCTGGATTTATTAATAATGGCTTTTCTCTGTTTTTTTTTTTTCTTTTTTTTTTCCCTCTCTTCTCCAGTTTCATTCTCTTGCCTGAGGCTCCAAACTATCCACCTAATCACTTCTTGTTGAGTATTCATTGCTCATCTCTGACTTCTGTTATCCAAGTATGCCTAAGGTGTGTTTCACTGCTGTGACAGTTCTGGTTTGATTGCTGCATCTCTGGATTAAAAAACAATCTGCTGTGGTTGAGCTGATGGCAAAAGTACAAGGGAAGTGTCTACATGCTGAATGATAAACTTTGGCTTCCTTATGCCTGGGCTTATTTGTGTCCATAATTAAGGAATCTTCTATTACAGCAACAACTCCCCTCTCACGTAGAGCTAATTACGGTTGTAATTCATAAACATAAAATGTAGGCAAGATTTACTCAGCAGTGTATCAAGAAATATCTTTGTCTCCTGGGATGTAGGTCAAACTACTCGTGAGAATAGAAAAGAGGTGTGTGTTCCAGGGAAATGATCTACGGGGGGGGGATTAAAAGATGATAAGGTGGGAGTTTACTGAAGAATTAGTCAGAAATGAGTCCTATGCTGTAATGACTTATAGAATGAAAATTATTTTCTGTCAGATCTTCCTCGTATCATGTATTTCTAGTGATTCAAATGAATATCCTCATGCATGATATGATCCATTTAAATTATCATTAATGAGCTTTGCAGCATCTTTGGTAATTCTCAGAATGTATCATAAAAGAATGGGAAAGAAAGTGGAAGAGTCACTTTTATCCAGAATATTGTGAATTTGTTCTTAGTTTGAAAGTAGAAACTGTGATCAAGGAGGGCAGTGGTCCTTAAAACTGCATTCTGCACCTGCCTGATATTGATATATTACATATCAATATATACTGATATATTACATATCAGTAATGCACCTAGGTAAGATTTGGGTTTCTCCTGAGATAGATATTTGACAATAAATCTATATATATGTACACACTGCTCTTGCCTTAAATAATTCCTGTGCAGACAAGGGAGAGGGCAAGTGTATAGTCCTGGATCAAGAAAATTATGCCAACAACCAAGGAAACAATCAGAAACAGTCATGTTATTAGCAATAATTATCAATGTATGTGAACTAGAGAAGCCCAAGGATTGCATTGGGGGATTAAATATACTGTACCAACATAAATTCATAAATAACCAACCAATTTCTATGTAGGGCAGGCTAAGAAGTAAAAAGAGCTGAAATACATCTAACTGATGAGATCTGGGGCCTTAAGACTGGGGTGATTTTTCCATCAGCCAACAGAAGGTGGCTGTGCAAACTGATGTCCTAAGGCTTTGAGATGACTAAATTTCCACAGGAAAATGAGACACAGTTGCTGTGTTCTGTGCCTACTGTTTACATCTTGAGGAAGGCTTAGATCATATTTGCTCTGCTCTTGCTGTTCTGGTCTGAAGCAGAAAGAAATCTGTAGGTGTGAGGGACTTTTCCATAACTAGGAATGCAATGGTGCCCTCTTGTGTGAATGTGATATTTTAACAGCAGTTGAGACCATCAGCCAATCCTTAAATGAAAATACTACCTATGAGAGTGCTCACAATACACAGGTAATGGTTCTGAAAGAAGAAAAATTAGTCAAAATATTAGTTTAGCCATGAATAAGCAGCTCTGATTATTTAAAAGCACTATCAGTCTAGGTGTGCTTTGCTAGCTTTAACTGTGAGAAGTGTGATTCCTTCCTCTTGTGGGTTAAGCCAGGAAATTAATGATCAACTCCCAGCTGTAATGTAGTTAATTCCAACCCCCCTGCATTGCTAGTGAAGCCAAGTGGCTGTCTGAAAGTCTTAGGGAAAGTACTGGCTTTGCTGAAGTCAGTGGTGGCTTCCCTACTGATTTCAGTAGAGCTGGAACTTCTCCTTTGATGCTTTCTCTCTGCCAGGTACCTTGTGCACAAAGAGATTTGTCTGCCTGTGTATTTCCATTTCAGGTGGCATTTTGAACAGCTTCTGCCACGATGCTCCCACATCTTTATCCTCTATGGTACTGAAAAGCATGAAGATCTCAACGGTGATGAAATGTGTCCAAGGAAGCCCATGCTCCCTTCATTTAAACATTAAAGGAGCTCTGAGTCTGGATGGTAGGAAGCAGATTTGCTACTGCATCATTTCTGGTTACTTTTTGTTTAGAGCTCTTCAGCCAAATTTAGTTCCATATTGCAATATTTATGTCTATGCTGTTTGCAAGTAATTATAGCAGAAAGATATTTTTTTTTTTGTGAAACTATTTTCCTAAAACCCAGGATAAATCTGTGGCTCTCAAGGGTGTGAGAACTGAGATAATGAATTCAAGACAACTGAATTTTTATTTCCATCATCATACACTTCACTTGACCTCTACTAGTGCCCCAAGCATGCTGCTGATCTTTTCTTTCTTGCTCTGACACATGTACATGCCACAAATACACTGATTTTGACTGCCCTGCTAACTCAGACATCATCTGCCCCAACAGAAGGAGGAGCAGCTGATGCATCTGAAATTACAGTTCTGCACTAAATTAAAGGACTCAAACTTTTTGGGCATAGTCAATTTTTATTCTTTATTCTATTTACCCTGCTGTTCATGTGCTTAGTGTGTTACCATTTAGATATCTGCTGGTTTATTTATTTAAATTTCCACAGGATTTAACATAATTCAAGGTTTAATTTATAGCAATGTGTATTAAATTCTTGCTCCTACCCCTATGAGTATGTTTGATATCATGCCCCTTTTTGTGATAAAATGCCTGTGTCTTTTACTTAGAAGAACAGCTTACAATGTGGTGTATTTGAATTTATTTCTTGTTTTTTTCTGAATGTTGCTCCAATTCTATATTTTGTAATCTATTCCTAACTCATTTCAGAGAATATCCGTGGACTAGAAATATGTTCTCTCTCACTGGACACCCAGCAATCTCAGTGCACTAATGTGAGATTTGCTAGGAAAAAAAGCAAGATGATTAATGGAAAGAAGGTAGACTCCTTTTGTGTGTGTGTGTGTGTGTTTGTTTTTTGTTTTTCATTTGAATGTTTATGAGCCTTTGAAAAAAAAATGTAGTTTGTATCTCTCTTATCTTCTTCTATTTTTGGCTTTGTGGAAAACTGAAATGTAAGCTTTAGCATGAAAAGTCCTTATATAATATAGTAATTAAATTATCCACCATTTTTGTGCTTCTCCCACTTACCTTTTTGCAAGAGAAGCTGCCTCTGCAAGGCCTAATTTTCATCTCAATCTCCCCAGCTTTCTATTTGTGCCCACCAAATAGTGGGGAAGCTTTTGGAACTTGAATTGCTGAGCAGCACAATGCCACTGGGATTTTAAGTGCTTACATATGTTTTCTGTAAGTCCAACCATGTCAATGGAATTTACATATCTAGAACACAGCCAAGAGCCTAAGCACTTGTGCACATCTGTCCTAAACTCATGGCAATAATTGCCACAGCAGAGTACAATTTTTGACTAAACCAAACCCAGAAGTATTTGTTATTAAAATTTGCAACTGGAAACAAAAGAAAAACAGAACCATGCTTGACTAGCTTTTTAAAAGACATGATTTTTTTGCTTTCAGTTACTGGTGGGTAACTGTTATTAATCCCATGCAAAATGTGCTACTTCACATGCTTTGTAAATGTTGTATTGACTGCACATGTGAAATGAAGCTCATCTCACAAAGAGCAGTTGCAGCTTGTGCTGGGAATCACTTGATGGGCAAAATTCCCTGTGGCAATGCAGGGCCAGCAATGAGCAGCTGGTAGCCTTTAGAATAAGGTAAATTTATAGGCAAGACACAACAAACATTGAAATGTTGGAATTTTATTACTTTCAGTTCAGAGACTTGAATGGTGGTAGGTCTTTTATCCTCCAAATGCCTTGTACCAAAGAGTATATCCAACAAAAAAACCTAGGTGGTATTTAATGGCTACTGGAAGCAATGAGGGAATGAATTGCTATTGAACCATGACTTTTGTCTGCTAAATTATTTTCTCTTTCACAAAATACTACTGGAAAGAATAAATTTTCTGAAGTTTAAATGTTTAAGCAGACCATTTTTAGTTTTTTTTCCTTTTTTAATTATTATTTTTGTTTGTCTCTTGGCTTTGTTTTTTGTATTTTATTATTATTTTTTATTATTTTTATTATTTTTTATTATTTTTTATTTTATTTTATTTTTTAATTAATGTTCATTATTAAAAAAAAAAAGGTGGATGTTATCAACTTGCTTACACTGTACTTTTTCTCTCATAGGCATCAGAAAATTATTAAAGGATTAGATGAATGTTGCTTTCACCATGATAGAATATATTATACTTGGCCCAGTGGTTCATTTTAATTGCAATATCTTCATTGAATATTTCCTAATTACTTTGGAGAGCCCACAAACATAATACTTTATTAGGAGGAGCTAGAATAAGGTGCGAAATGCAAAACTGAAGAGCCTACGTGGGAAAAAACAAAATGTCTCTCAGACTCTTTTGCCTTAAAGTGCACAACTGCCTTAGCAACAGGTTATCATGTTGTTTGGGTTTTTTTATTTAATTACACTTAGCATCATTATGCCTTTGGATTTCCTAAAAGCTGTAAAGATCCTGGAAAAAAAAAAAATGAGGCATCATCCTGCAACTATGGCTTCACTTACAGGAGTCTTGCTCCATTAAGATGAATGGAAGATGTATGGGTTCAGTGGCTTTGAAAATTAGGTTATATAAAGTCTGCAGGAATTCTTGCTTTCATTAGTGCCCTCCTCCCCAGTGCAGAAGCCATGTGTGTCAAAGAGATTATAGTTTTCTGTCTCCTAATACTTTCTGTCTTCTGCACTTTCTTATTTTGAGTTCACCCATTGTCTTGGGTTGGATTCTTCACGCATACCTCACAGTGTTAATTACACAGCTAAATTTAGACAGAAACATAGAGTTCTTTTTGGGGAGAGGAGGAGTGTGAACTAAAAGTTATGCTGTTCAGCACTGAAGTTGTCAATAGTTTTAACCAATGTAAGGTTTTTTTAGAGTTACAGAAAGCCATGGGTTTTTCTTCCTTTTCTATGTGAGAAAAAAAAAAAAAGTGGCAAATTAATGTTTTTCTAGCATTGAGTTCTTGGAAAAGGCATTTGATCTGATTGCCTATAGGTTATGTCACCCTTTTATTCCCAGACCCTCTTTCCCTATACTATTATTTACAGTTACCATGTGTCCAATGCTCCTCTGTTCTCCTGTTTTCATCCCTGCAGCCATCCATGCTGGGTCCCCTGTTTTTCTCAGGTCCATGGAAAGTGCAATGAGTTGTTAGAAAAGACTTTTTTTCTTTTATTTGTCCATTTGAGGGCTTTTCTGCAAGAATTGATAAGTTGGTGCTTAAAATAGTTAATTTCTCTTTATCACAATAATGACTCAAAATAAAGCAAATTTCACAGTGAATCTTCATTATATATCACAAGCGTGTGTATGGACATACATACTACTTCTAGAAAATGAAATTCTTACAGAAATTATGGCAATGTGATTATATATAATGACTTTACCTGTCCCTAAATGTTCTTCTGTGGCTCTGGAAGCTTCTTCTCCCTCTTCTCTTCTCCTTTGTAATCTTATTTTCCTCTCTGAAAGATATATCATTTGACCGTCAGCCTACTAAAAAATCTATTGAGAAGATGATTAGAACCTAGGTGGGAACATTGTTTTGCTGTAAGCTATTAAATTATCAGCCCTATTCTTTGAAATGCAGATAATTGGAAAGGTGCTTGTAGCTGCTTGATAAACAGATGGCAAATAATTAATGTGTGATACATTTTCTTCTAATTTTTTCAGTTGTCTTTCTGAAAAATGAGTATTTTTCTTTCTATTGAATATTTTCTAGAAATTGGAACATTGATCATTTGCAGTATGCAAAAATATTATGGACACAGAAGTCTCAGGCTTAACAAGAGGCTTTATAAGCATGGTTGGTCAGTAAGCAAAGGTAAATAAATCTTTGTCTGTCTTCCTTCATTCATGAATAAACAAGTGAATAAAGAAACAGGTTGTTGTTCTCCTTAGTTCTTATAGGTACTTATGGTTATCCACTGAGGCTTAGTTCTCACAGATGGATTTATGAAGCTGGCTAAGAATACTTTCTTACTTTCCATGTGAAAGCCTTTCTTTCCATTTATTGTTCCTTTCTATCTTGTGATTTTTATATTTAGGAGGATTGGAATTCACAGAATCACAGCATGTTAGGGGTTGGAAAGGAGCTAGAAGATCATCTAAGTCCAACCCCCCTGCCAGAGCAGGGGCACCTAGACCAAGTCACCCAGGAACAGATCCAGGAGGGGCTGGAATGTCT
>JANHGL010021366.1:0-22672 GCA_024611195.1 Ceyx melanurus
CAGCCACACTCCCCTCACAGACGCCCCCCACCCCTCTCCAGCGGCCACCCCCGCATCCCGCGGCTCCCCCGGGTACCCTCACACAGCACTCCCTCCCCCATCCCCGCCGCCCCACTCACCTCCTCAGGCCCTAGGGACCCCGGGCTGGGTACAGGGCTGCTCCCCGCCGAGCGCGGCCCGCCTCGGAGAAACGGTTCCGATCCTGCGGAGAGGGGGTCGGCGGCCCCGCGCCCCTCACCTGCCACCTCTCCGCCAGCGCTCATGCCGCCCGCCCCACCCTGTCCTGCCCGGTACGGTACAGCACGGAAGGGTACGGTTCAGTACGGTACAGCGGGTGCCCGCCGCCGGTTGGAGCGAGGCTCGAGCACCGCCCCGGCCGCAGGGGCGGGACCACCTGGTGGCGGGGAAGGCGGGGGCGGGGCCTCTCGTCGGCCACCCCGAGGCGCGGAGAGGGAGCGGGGATGGGGTCGACTTTACCGGCGCGGGGTGAGGGGTGCGAGCAGGGCTGTCTCCGGCTCCCGCCTCGCACAGCCACCGGCACACCGCTGGCTACAGCATTGTCCAGGCAACATCCCCCACACCCTTGCCCACCCGGGTCCACAAGCACCTTCCCGGCGTTGCCACCACCCCCCGCTCTGCCCACCCTCAACCCCGGTTTCTCGCAGCTCCCAAACCTCAACCGGATCGGCTGCCAGCCAGCCCCGGCCGCGTCCCTGCTCCGTGCTCCCCAAGGCGTCCGCGGCCCCAGCGGGACACAGCCATAGCTCCACACAGCTCTCCCCCCGCCAAGGCAGCCATTTAATTTGGTGAAAACCCTCTGGGAAACATCTCCCCCCTAACCCAGCCAGTGGCCTTGTGCTTAGGGCAGCAGGAGTCAGCCTTGACCCTCCCCATTCAAACCCCCAAGGAAAGGAGAAGCACTGTAACCCACTGCGTCCTGGGTTTATTTACACTGCAACCTCTGTGCAGGCGGGCAGGGAGGGGGTGCCAGCAGCCCCCATACGAGGAACCCACCCCCCAGGCCGGTTTGGAGGAAAGGTGGGCAGCAGAGGCAGGGTGGCAGCAGAGGCAGGGTGGCACCAGCGGTGGAAAGGAGCGGGGAGCAGGGCCCGGGCAGAGCTGGGCTCTGGCTCCTTCAGCACTACAAATGCAAGCCCCAGGGAAGGACAGAGCAAGCGAGCTCCAGGATGCAGGGGCTGGGGGGAAGAGGCAGGGGGTCACTTTTAGCAGCAAGGCCTCATTTTCTTCCAGGGGGGCAGAGGGGATGGTGGCAGGTGATGGAGCCGGACTATATTTAGCCAGCTTGAAAACCAAAACCAAAACAAAACAAAAAAAGGCAGAATAAGCAAAAAATCATGGAGAACAGCTCCTCTCCTGCCCTCCAGAGCATGAAACTAACCAGCGTGGTCGGGATGTGACACCTGCTTCCCAGTCTCAACACAGCAGTTCCAGGCACAGCCTTTCCAGTGTGCCTAGTGCCAGGCACATTCCTAGTCGGCAGCAGAGCCCTCAGCTTGCCCCAGGCAGTGGGCATTAGGCTCCCTCACTGTCCCTCCGCCTGGCCCCAGGAGGGGAGGGCAGTTCAGGTGGCAGTTGGATGGCATGGCTGACGGTCCATGTGGGCAGCAGCGTCCTCGGCGCTCTGCCAGGCACAGTTGGGATGGATGCCAAGGTGGCTGTGTTTCGCGCTCCAGCCCCCGGCGCAGTCTGGCTCCTGCCTCCCTTATAGGAAACCCTCCTTCCGGAATTGCTCCTTCAGGATGTCTCTGTACTGGTCGAAGCCGCCCTCAATGCGGGTCACGGTGGCGTTCTCACACACCCACAGCTCCTGGCACACCAGGCGGATGAAGCGCTCGTCATGGGACACCAGAATGACACCACCCTGCCAATGCACAAGGTTGGGGGGAGGAAGGGGAAGGAAATGTAGTGGAGCACAATTCAGGGCCCAGCACCGATGGCAGGGACATCCTATGTCCCTGTCAAGCCCACACCCAGGACTTCAGGTTTCCATCTGCTGCAGGGAAACCTGAACGGTGTTTTACCCACAGGGACCTAATCTCAGGCTTTCCTTCCTTCAGGTGGGCAGAGAGGTCCTACACTGAGAAGGCAGGTGCACCAGTAACATGCTCAGCCTCCCTTCATGAAGGCAGCACAAGGTCTGGTACTGTCTCTCCAGGGCTCTGACAACTTCAAGGATGGAGGTGACTCCACTTCCAGGTGGAGTCAATGACAGTTAAAAGGTGGCTGGAAAGGCCCAAACAAGCCCAGGTGAGCTTTTCTTGCACAAAAAACTGCTCCACCTTGAGCAATTATAAACAAGTGACAACCAGGTTGAGCACAGTGGTGTCTGGAAGCTGAGTCTTTGGATCTCAGCCATAAAACGTGCCTAAGGAAGACCAAGTGGCCCCAAGGTGGGTCTGAGTGCCACATGCAGTACATGAGAAGTCACAGACTGTAGGTACTGGTGAAAATGGGAGACATGGTGCTCTCTGGCCTGCTGCTGCTGCTACCACTATCCAAAGCCAGCAGGTGAAACAAGCCACCATGTTGCGTGGCTAAGGCAATCATGTCACTGACTTCCCCAATTCTGTCCTAGATTTGAAGCCACAACTGGTATTTGACCATCCACCTCTGGCTGATGGTGGATGGTAGGAAGCAGAAGAAAAATGGAAAATCCTGCCAAGGGAACCTTACCCGGAACTTATTCAATGCCTTTGCCAGTGCCTCAATGGTCTCCATGTCCAGGTGATTTGTTGGCTCATCCAGGATATAGAAGTTTGGACTGCAAGAGAAGACAGCTCTGAGCATGCACTGGAAGATGCTCAGGCTGGGTCTGCAACCCACTGCATTGCAGCAACCTTTACCAGGCTGCTCCTTTTGACACTTAGAGGAACAGTCAGTGGCATGTGGATCAAGTTGTGCCAGGGGAGGTTTAGGTTGGATATTAAGAAATTATTCACTGAAAGGGTTGTTAAGCCCTGGAGTAGGCTGCCCAGGCAAGTGGTGGTGCCACCATCTCTGGAAGTATTTAACAGACATGTAGCTGTGGTGCTGAGTGACATGGTTTAGTGGTGAACCTGGCAGTGCTGGGTTAACAGTTGGACTTGATGATCTTCAAGTTCCCTTCCACCCAAAACAATTCTATGATTCTATGTGCCTGGCCCCTAGCATTGCCCTGCTACTTGGACATAGCTTTGTGAGCCCAAGGCAGCAGGGCAACAACCTCCCTCCCTATGAAAGTCCCAAGAACAAGGCTTCCGCAGGGCAGCAGGAAGTCCCTGGAAGGCTATCTTCCTCAGAGTGAAGCAGGATCCAGGGATGGAGCTATGCAAAAATTAACAGCATCTGGGAGAAAATTACCAGGACATCGTCATCTGGGCAAAGGCCACACGACTCTTCTGACCTCCAGACAGGCTGGCCACGGGACGCACGGCCAGCTCCCCTGAGACGCCATAGCTCCCCAGCTGATGCCGGTATTCCTCCTCCGTCCTCCCTGCAGCAAAGCGTCACAGCACAGCTATGGCACACACAGCATGACACGGGGCCCTTGGTCATCACCGAAACCAAGCGATGATGTCCCCAAAGCCATGGAGAAGGGAGACAAAGCTGGCAGCTGGGAAAGGGGGAGCTGGTGCTCATTCTGTGCCCAGCAGGAAAGAGGGTCATGTGCCCCCAAAACACAGCCATGGTGGAGCACCAGCCTGAGGTATGCAGACTGCCAGCTCCCCCTACTTCTCATGGTTGGTGCCCTGAACCTGGCTGGATGTGGGGAGTTCACCCAGAACAGGCAGTAATCCATCCCTTCAGTACTGACATGACAGGGCCTTCTGTCCAGGGCCATGGCACAAATCAGTGCTGCTCCTTGCATGGCAAAAGAGACCTCAACAGCCCAGATCTCCTGGGATCTTCAAAACTTACCTGGAAATTTTTTTGCCAGTAACTCTACAGCACTGATGTTCAAGTCCAGTTGATCCACATGGTGCTGGCTAAAATAACCGATCTTCAGGTTTCTGCAGAATGAGAAGAGAGATCGGGAGCTGGTCCCAGGCCCTGCAACCACAGTGCTCGCAGCTGCAGCTACAGGCAGGGGGCATAGTGTGTGGGTGTATGGGACCCATCCCCATCTCTCAGGCAGCCATCACTCCAAAGCACAGCCCAGAAGCCCTCCAGCTGCACCACTCCTCCCAGGCCCCCAGCCCTTCCTACCAGGTACCTGTGAGCATGTCTGATCCCGCTGACTGGTGCCAGCTCCCCCATTAAGATCTTTAGCATGGTCGACTTGCCAGCTCCGTTTTCCCCAACCTAGAGAAGCAGCAGCAGCATTGGAGAATGTGAAACCCATGAAGGTGCTTTGGAGGGGGTGAGTGATCAGGGAATTTCAGCTATGTTGGATGATCACGCAGCCAAGGGCAGCGGGATGAGAGTCTAACCAGTGACTCCAGCTACCCAGAAGCTCGTTTCTCTCCCTGATGAGCAGCAGTACTTGAAGATGTTCCCTCCCCAACCCTCGAGCCTAAGGATCACCTGGTTACCCAGCCTCATCTGCAAGCACAGTGTCTCTATTGCCCCACCCAACAGAATAGAAGCCCCCACTACACACCGTTGCTTGCTAACAGGGAGTTACAGAGAAGATGGACCCACTCTCTTCTCAGACATACCTGGTGAAGGGAGGTAGGGCAACAGGCAAAAGTCACAAATTCTAACTGGTATTAGGAAATACCATGTACCAATGTTCCTCAAAATGAGGATTATCAAATGCTGCAATGGGAACCAAAGGAACAGGAGAAATAGTCCTCCCTGAAGATACCCAGAAGTCAACTGGACAAGGACCTGAGTGACCTGACCTAACATCAGAGCTGGCCCTGCTTTGAGCAAGGACCTCCCAAGGTCCCTCGTAGCCACTGCGATTTGTCAGTCTCACCTACCACACAGATACGGGACTCCAGGTCAGCAGAGACAGAGAGGGAACGAAATATGTAGTGATTTGCGTCGTAATAGAAGTCTACTTCATCCAGCTGCAGGATTGGGGGGGAGAACTTCTCAAAACCATCAGGGAACCTGGAAAAGTAGGAAGAGGTGAGAGAAGGCTGGGAAGTTCAGAGACCCTGCTCCCAGCCCCATGGGACAATCTCTGCAGCCCCCAGGTGGCAAGGGGGTACAGTCATGCAGGGCCTCTGGGAAGGATGGTCACAAGAAGGGGACATGGATCTGCAGCCTTGGACCCAGGAAGGAATCCAGCCTATATATGTGAGCCTGTCTGAGCTGGCCTGCAAACAGGGGTGGTTGTTCCAGCCCAGACAGGACCAAGGAGGAGCTTATGTCAGAAATGGAACCAGGCAGCATCCAAGCAAGGGCTCAGAGGACACTTACTTCATGATCACCTCAGACTCCTTGTCCACAGGTTTGAGCTCTGGCCTGCAAGAAGAGAAGATGTATAACCGAGGTGTCTGGGTATCTGCTCCCGCATCAGAAGCCCAGATAGTCTTAGATCTGTGACTCCTAGCCAAAGCGTTTGGACCAGAGATAGAGCACCCAAAGATCAAACCACCCCCTGTATCTCCCAGGCACTCTGAGGATCTCTGTTTCTTGCCTGGTCCCCACCTCCAGAGAGGAGTAGGGTAGGCACTCACAGCTTCTCCAACAGCTTGAGCTTGCTCTGCACTTGGGATGCCCGGTTGGCATTGTAGCGAAAGCGATCAATGAAAACCTGCAAGACAGAAAAGCATCAGAAAGCCCTCAGTCCCCTTCAGCCCCAGCCACCCCACTTTACTGTCAAACCTCCTGCAACAATACAGCCACATCCACGGGTCCAAAGTATGGAGAATGGAACAAGCCTGGGAGAAGAGTGCCCCAGCACTACTGGCTTCTTCCAGTACCTGGATGTGCTCGCGGTACTGCTGCTGGGCTTCATACTCTCGCTGCTGGTTCTTCAGCCGCTCCTCCTTTATCTTCATGAAGTTCTCAAAGTCCCCACGATACATGTCCAGACGCTGTGAGTGCAGGTGGATGATGTCCGTGGCCACCGCATTCAGGAAGTTCCTGTCGTGGGACACCACGAGGATGGTGGACTGCCAGGTCTGGAGGAGACAGCAAGAGGGAGGCCTGAGCACCATCAAGCAGAGCACAGGGCTTGGTCCCACCACCTACTGAGGCAAGACACCAGCCTGCAGAATATTTCCATCCCTTGCCCTCTGTCTGTCTTGGGTCCTCCTGCTACCCCCCTACCTGCAAGTAGGTCTCCAGCCATAAAATGGCCCTCACGTCCAGCATGTTTGTCGGCTCTAAGGGAAAGGAAAGAGCAGTGAGGTTGGAGGGATGAAGATGGCTGGATCATGTTTTTTTTTTACAGAGGAAAGGCTAGTGATCAGCGTTGTCGAGGAAGAGATGATGTATGGGAACCTTCTCCCCACAGCTGAGGGGACTGACACATGTATGTGATGGGGCCTGGGCATGGGGCCTGAGGCTCAGCGAGGGACATTCCCCCCACTCCACACCGGTACCCAGATTCGGATGCCCAGCAGCAGCATCTCACCCAGACCCCTGACCCAAGGTGAGCACCTCCTAGCCCCAGGGTCATCCCCTGGGGTGAAGGGACTCCCCAGAGCCAGGGTACATTATGGAGACTGGCGAGGGACAGGGCAGGATGACACACAGACCAGGCAGCTGGGGCATGGGGCAGAGCTCTGCTGAGTGCAGCAGAAGCAGCTGCCCAAGCAGAGTTCCCCTCACCAATGCCAGCCCTTGCTGCTGCCCCAGGGAGCACCGCTAGCCCTGCCCAGTCACATAGGGCTATTTTGAGCAGGCAGCTAAAGGCCATGGTGCTTTCCCAACTCCAGCAAGGGCACAGGCAGTCCCAGCAGCAGCACCAGAGGGGACAGGCAGTATCAACTTACCATCCAGCAGAAGGAGATCTGGCCTAGCAGAAAAAAAGACATGGGTATGAGAAGCAGAAAGAGCACAGAGTCAGTGCAGAGCATGTTTCACCACACACACACAGAGCTGCGGTGCTTCCAACACTCTCCACCCTGAGAGCCTGAGTCAAGAGGAACCCTCAGCAGCACCTCTGCACCTCACAGCATGGATAGCAGGGAGGGTTAACCCCACAGCGTGAAGGCCTGGACACCAACCTGGCAAACAGGGCTCTGGCTAAGGCCAATCTCATTCTCCAGCCGCCAGAAAACTCTCTGAGGAGAGAAGAGGTTGCAGACAGGGGTTACTATTTAATGCTGAGTAACTCTGCTTTTTCCTGCCAGCTCTCCTGTGGCCCTTTTGGCTCTGCTGTCACCCAGAGACAGCTTGTCTCTGCAGAGTTAACGGGCACAGCACAAGATCTGCAGTTCAGCAGGCAGGTGGCCTGGCACTCCCAGGGCAAGAGACCACATCAGATGAGCAGGAATAGACCCTGTCTCTCGCATATGGCTCCCCTCCCTTACAGCCACAGCATGGCCTGGGGGCTTGCTATGAACAATGTTCCCCAGAACCATTTCTGACTTGATGCCCAGAGCTCAGAGACTTACTTGGTTGTCTGTTGTTGCATCTTTGCATTAAAGCCCAGCCCAGCGAGAATGACGGACGCCCTGGGGAAGAGGGGAGAGAACTGGAATCCAGCTATGGCATCTGATGGCAGGACACAGTCCAAGGCCTCAGACTCATGGCCACCAAGGGACTCCGCTGCATGGTTTAAACCCACTCTGGCACAGGAAAACTTCCTGCACACTCAAGAGCAGTGCCTGGCTGGGAAATGCAGCCCAGCAAGGCACAGCACCACAAAGTCCCAGGACATCTGCAAGAAGCCTTCAGCTCTTTGGCCAAGAAGACAGTCACTACCACCAACATCCCAGAGTGTTCCCCAAATACCAGGAGCAGCAGAAACAATGTAAGCTATTTGGGACAAAAAAAAATAAAATCCCTCCAGCTTTGTAGAAAAGCTCAAGTACTAACCCAGCAGAGCTGTGACAGAAGAAGAGACAAGAGCAGTAGGGAGAGCCCCCTGTCCCCACCTGCTGGATCCCAAGGCCACACCCTTCCATGCCCCAAAGCACTGCCCAGCTCTGGCCATGCCAACAGACAGATGGGTCTGTCTCACCTCGCTGGGGCCTTGTCTGCCTCAATCTCCTCCAGCTTCGCATAGATCTCAGATAGCCTGGCACCTTCTGTTCCTTCTCCCCTGGGGACAAAGGATGACCAGTGATGGGGGGAGGCTGATCTCATGGTCAAGAGTACACAGAAGGGCTGGAAACCCAGCAGCAACCTCTCACCTGCCGGCATTAACCTTGGCTGTCAAATCCCTCTCCTCCCTCAGCAGGCTCTCACGAGTGGTGTCACACTCCAGCACGCTCTGCAGCGCTGGTGTCTCATCGCCTGCCACCTCCTGCTCCACGTGGAGGATGCTGATGTGTGAGGGGATGCGCAGGCTCCGGCTGGCGATCATCTTCAGCAGTGTGGTCTTTCCCAGCCCATTCCTGCCCACCAGCCCATAGCGCCGCCCAAATGCCAGATTCAGGTCTGCTCCCGCCAGTAGGACACTAAAGCATAAGGACAGGCAGGTACCTGGTCAGACTGTTCCACGGAGAGGGAGGTAACTGGCAGCCCTGCCCCCAGAATATTTCACAGTATCACAGAGTATTAGGGGTTGAAAGGGACCTCGGAGATCGAGTTCAACCCCCCTGCCAGGCAGGATCATAATTTAAGTATAATCTAACACAGGTCACAGAGGAACGCATCCAGGAGAATCTTGAAAATCTCCAGAGAAGGAGACTCCACAACCCCCCTGGGAAGCCTGTTCCAGTGCTCTGTGACTCTTACTGTAAATAAGTTCTTCCTCATGTTAAGGTGGAACCTCTTGTGTTCTAGTTTGTAACCATTCCCCCTTGTCCTATCACAGGGCACAAGTGAGAAGAGGCTGTCACTTTCCTCTTGACACTTAGCCCTCATATATTTATAAACATTTATCAAGTCCCCTCTCAGTCTTCTCTTCTTCAGACTAAAGAGCACCAGGTGTCTCAGCCTTTCCTCACAAGGCATGTGTTCCAGTCCCTTAATCATCCTTGTAGCCCTCCACTGGACTCTCGAGCAAATCCCTGTCTCTCTTGAACTGGGGAGCCCAGAACTGGACACAATACTCCACAATATTTCAGGCTGTGCTGGAGCCAAGCAACCATCACAGACTTCTCCTGCCCAAACCCAACAGGGTCAGGTGCTCACCTTGCTTTCTGATCTTTCTCATGTTCTCTGTAATATCACAACCACTCTCAATGTCTGTCTCAATCCCCCATGGTCCAAAATTCCAGCCAGGATGTGCCCTGCCTCCCCACCTGCACTCACCGCTCACCGAAGGACACATCGAAGTTCTCGATGCGCACGTCATATGACTTGTTCTTGCCTGATGACTCCATGCGAGTCTCCTTCTTGCTGGCAGCTTGGCTGGCAGATGCCTCCTCAAGGACCCTGTGAGCAAGGAGAAGACAGAGAAGGGAGCTCAACAGGAAAGCTCTGGTAAAGCCAGATCCCAGCTATGCTCGGTAGAATAGGGTGCGAATGTTTGAGGTGCTCTCCATACTCACAGAGGGCCAGATGACTTCAGGGAATCCCGTTCCATCCTCTTGTCCTGCTTGGCTTTCAGCCTGGCTTCTGCCTTCTCCAGTTTCTTGGCATTCACCACCTGGGGCACAGAACAGAGAGTCTGAAGAGACAGCATCTTCAGCAAAAGGCCCAACAGCTTAGCTGCAGGAGAAAAGCAATTAATCAACCCCTTGGACCTGGAAGGAAAGGAGGGAAGGCAGAGGCAGGTAGGACAGGGGAACTGGGACAAATTAAATCCCATTTTGAGGAAGCTAATCAGGCCAGGAAGTCACTGCAGGGGTGACATTCTAAATCAACTACTCAATTCTGCCTTGGTGAGGCAAGCAAAGGGTTTGGCTGACCCTAACATACAGCCTGTTTCTATAGTTCCAGGGATCTGGGTCAGCCAAATCACCTCAGCAACAACAACCTGTGACCCCAGTGCCACCTCTATGCCACCCTGCACCCACCCCTGCCCCGGACCACGAGGTTTTTCCCTTCCTGTTAAACTTTCACCAGTTTGGAACAAACTCAACTGACAGAGGACCAATCACAACAGGGACAAAAAGGCATTTAATTAAACCTGAAGGCAAGAAGAAGCAAAGCATTTTAGCCTGGCCTCAGGTCCTGGCCAAGCTCTCCGCCCACTCCAGCTTGTTCCTGCATCAAGCAAATATTTGTGTCTGACCAAGATCACTCAGAGTTATTTCTTGTCAGCTCAGCAGCCACTGGAGCACGTTACAAACCTGCACATAACACTGAAGAGAGTCTTGTTACTGGAGCTGTGATCCCATACCTATGGGCAGAGTGAGTCATTCTCTAAACTATACTGAGCTCCCTGAATCTCCTAGTGAAGTATGTCCTCCACAACTTGAGAGGCCTTCCAAGGCCTTCTCTGAATCGTCTCCAGTTTTTCTGAAGATCCTTTTTGAGTTGCAGACATGAGAGCCAGAGAGAACCCAGCAGCAACAACTCTGTTGACAAAACCAACAACAGCTGCCAGCTTTCACTTGAGACTCCCATTCAGACACATAGGATCACATTAGGTTTTGGCCTCTGAGATGTTCCATCCTGAACATCAGCCTGACAGAGAGACAGCCCAACCTGTACAGTTATTGCTGCCCTTGCTTGGCACAACCACAACTTGCCCATACTCAAACTTCAGCACACCCAACATGGAGTACAAGCCCAGTCACTCCTGAGCAGTGATGCATTTCACCCATAGAGATATTCCCATTTCCTCATCATGGAGTGTAACTGCTTCCAAACTTCTCTGCTCTGGCTCCAGCTTCTGACAGCGTGACAACCCATGGACACCTCTAAAGATGGGATTACAATCTCCCTGCAGCAGCTCTCTGGAAAACAGCTGCTCCCTACTAACTCCTCACCTGTCAACTCCCTCCCAGTGTGTAACCATAAGCCAGGATTTAATCGCTCATTGAATATGGAAAGATGTCATCTTGCTACATCCTAGTTTCTCAAAGGCCTTGCTGTATAAACCAAAAGTCATAAAATCATAGAATGTTTATGGCTGGAAGGGGCCTCCAGAGGTCCAGTCTCCCTGCAGTGAGCAGGGACACCCTCAACTAGACCAGGCTGCTCAGAGCCTTGTCCAACCTCACCTTGAATATCTCCAGGGAGGGTGCCTCAACCACCTCACTGGGGAGCCTATTCTACTGTTCTACCACCCTCAAAGTAAAGTACTTCTACCTGATATCTAGTCTAAATCTACTCTTCTCTAATTTAAACCCATTACCCCTCATCCTTTCACTACTTTCCTGTAGGCCCCCTTCAGGTACTGGAGGGTGGCTATAATGTCTCCCCGGAGCCTTCTCTTCTCTAGGCTGAAGAACCCCAGCTCCTTCAGCCTGTCCTCATAGGAGAGGTGTTTCAGCCCCCTGATCATCTTTGTGGCCCTCCTCTGGACCCTCTCCATCAGGTCCATGTCTTTCCTATGTTGAGGGCTCCAGAACTGGATGCAGTACTCCAGGTGAGGTGTCACCAGAGCAGAGTAGAGGGGCAGAATCACTTCTCTCAATCTGCTGGCCACACTTCTCTTGAGGCAGCCCAGTGTAAAATCGGCCTTCTTGGCTGCAAGTGCACACTGTTGGCTCATGTCCAGCTTCTCATCCACCAACACACCAAGTCCTTTTCTGCAGAGCTGCTTTCCAGCACCTCACCTCCCAGCCTGTATTGATAGTGAGGGTTGTTCCAACCCAGGTGCAAGACTATGCATTTAGTTTTGTTGAACCTCATGAGGTTCACCTGGGCCCACCTCTCCAGCCTATCCAAGTCTCCCTGGATGACATCCTGTCCCTCCAGCCTTTCAACAGCATCACTCAGCATAGTGTCATCTGCAAACTTGCTGATGATGCTCTCGATCCCATTGTCAGCATCATTAATGAAGATATTAAATAGTACAGGTCCCAGTACAGACCCCTGGGGGACGCCACTTGTCACTGTTCTCCATCTGGACATCGAGCCATTGACCACCACCCTCTGGATGTGACCATCCAGCCAATTCCTCTTCCACTGAACAGTCCACCTATCAAATCCATATTTCTCCAACTGGGCGAGTAGGATGTTGTGGGGGACCGTGTCAAAAGCCTTGCAGAAGTCCAGATAGATCACATCAACAGGTCGTCCTTTGTCCATGGATGTTGTCACCTTATCACAGAAAGCCACTAGATTCGTCAGGCAGGGCCTGCCCTTGATGAAGCCTTACTGGCTGTCCTTCATCACCCCACTGTCTTGGTGCTCTGTTAGACCCTCTAGGAGAATCTGCTCCATCTTACCAGGCACAGAGATGAGGCTGACAGGGTGATAGTTTTCAGGGTCCTCCTTTCTGCCTTTTTAAGAAATGGGTGTAACATGTCCCTTCTTCCAGTCCCCAGGGACTTCACCTGACTACCAAGACTTTTCAAATATTATGGCAAGTGGCTTGGTGACTACATCAGCCAATTCTTTCAGGACTCTGGGATGAATCTCATCAGGTCTCATAGACTTATGTATGTTCAGGTTCCTCAGGTGGTCACGAACTTGATATTCACATACATAAGTTCTTGTTGAACAGAACTGGATATTCACAGTCCTCATCCAACTCAGAGAAACTTCACTCTGAGCACCACCACTGTATCAGCCATGCTTTGAAGCTTAAGAATTTACAGCAAAATAGACCTTCTTAATTTGACAAGCTCTTAATTCCTGTTGAGCCTCTTTACGAGACTGAAATCAAGAGTTTTCCAAATTACAGTGTCTCTGACAAGGAAGAGCAGTTGCCCCTGCAGCTGTGTCTCTAACCAGGACAGCCACCTGTCCTGGGTGCTCCCCGAGGTCGAAGTGACCAGAGCAGGGTACCTGCAGCCCCACGCAATGTTTGCTCCCATCAGGTCTGCTGGCTTATGAATGACAGAACAGCCCCCACTTACCGAGGTCTGGCCTCTCTTCAGCAGCAGCCCCGGCAGCAGGTCCACGCTGGCATCCGCTGCAATAAGACAGTTGGGTTGGTGAGCATGTGCTCCAGGGAGGCTCCACAAAGTGCTGCCTTAGCAGCTGCCTGGGACCAGACACGACTGTTCCCTCTCCCAGCAGGATGAGGGGACCAAAGGGTGGCTCCTTTCCTCCCAATCCAGCTCATCCCGTTGGCAGCTGGGCATAGCTCAGCAGCAGGCAAAGAAAGAGGGGTGCAGCCACTATGGGGAACCACTTTCCAGGGTCAGACGCAGGCAGAATCAACATCACACACCCGTGCTCCCCACTGGCACCCCGATAGTGGGGTGGGAGTGACATGCAGGGCTGGGGGTCCTCCCCGCCAGCACCACTCACCGTACCCATCGGTGATCTGAGAGAGCTGGATGGGGGCATCCAGCAGCACCTGGTTGCAGCGCTGGGCCGGGCCCTCGTCCCTGCGAGGAGGAGGGAGAGGGTGAGCGGGAGGAAGGCGCATGCGAGGGGGGCAGAGGGAGGGCTGCGCAACCCTTACAGCTGCAGGGTGTTGAAGAGCCGCTGGCAGATCTCCCGGATGGCGCCCTCGTCCTTGGCGTCCTGTGACACCTCCCGCAGCAGCTCCCCCACCGCCTCCACCAGCTCGTCCACCGACTCGAATTCGGATCCGCCGTCGTGCAGGATCCCTGCGGGCACACGGTACCGGGCGCTGCACACCCCTCCGCTCGCTGTCGCGACGGACGGCCGCCTGTCGCGATGCGGCCGACAGGTGGCACCCGCGCGCTCCGTCGATCCCGCCCCCTCCCCTGGCTGTCGGGCGCGACCCGCCTGTCGCGACATTGGGGGAGGTGTCGCGACATGCGGCGGGGCGGGAGGCCGCACTGAGTGTAAGGCGGGCGGTCGCTCACCCGTCACGTAAGCGAAGACCTCGCCGTCCAGGTCAGGGAACTCGCTGCGGAGGATGTCGGCGCACGACGCCATGGCGGAGCCGGAGCGGGACCCGGCCGCGGTGCGGAGCGGTACGACCCGGTGCTGGTGCCGCCGCCGACCGGTGCCGCCGCAGCACGGAGCCCGGCGCGGCGGCAGAGGCGGAAGTGGATGGGGTGCGCGCGAGCGCCGCCGGGAAGGAGGCGGGCAGGCGCCATACGCTGGCGTGGGCCGATGGGAACTGGAGTCGGGGGAGGCGTGGCCGGACGCTGCCACGTGCGGCCACCAGTACGGCCACCGCGGGTGGGCGGAGCAGTCCCGGCAGCCCCTCAACTCCCGGTCGGGCCCCGGCGGCTCGCCTCAGGGCGCCAGGGGGTGTTCGCCCGCGGCGCAGCCGGCGCTGGGCCAGGCGCCCCTCCAACCCACACCCCCCGCACTCTTTGGACAGGGGCAGGTCCTTGGCTCTGGGCTGTGGCACAGCCGTCCCCGAACAGCTTACAGGCAGAGGGGATGAAGCCCAGGGCCTCTTTCATAGGCTCCGGGCGGTGCTTATCTCTTTACCTACAGACAATGCTCCTCACAAAAAAAAAAAAGGCGCCCAGAAAACTTTTTCCCCCCTAGCTGCTCCCAGGTTAAAAACAGCACCAGAGGGGCCTTGCAGAGGCCAGGCCCAACACGAAGGGCAGTGAGGGTCAGGGCACCCACTCCACGTTTTGGGGAGCTCTCCTTTAAGGAGAAAGTCTCAGCGCCCTCCCTTCCCCAGGGAGCTGCAGCTAGAAACCAAAATGGGGCTTGAACCCTCCACCCACCCCCTGGAGCCTAGGTCTGGGGAAGCAGGGAGAGCAAGCCCCAAGACACTCTTTAACAGCAACATGAGTCCCAAAGAACAGACCAGGCAGCCTCCTCCATTCTACATACTTTATTAGGTTGAGAGCTGGACAAATCACAAAGTGTACAAAATAGAGACCACACTACCAGAAGCAGAATTGTGGAGAGCAGCAGCATTCCTATGGCCCAGAAGCATTTGGTAAAGAGGTGGAGAGGGCAGGCAGCTCTTACTGCCACCTGCAATTCAGACAGACCCTGCTCACATCCTGACAGAGCTTAGCTGACCCACAACTCCCAGGAGCAGAGGGGCCGCATTTCCAATTTGTTTGGAAAGGACAGACTGGCTCAAGCCAGCAGTGTGTGGGGATAAGTGCTCCAAGGACCCTGAAATGCTGTGCCACCCACATGCACACCAGCAAGAGCCTAAACCCTCATCCTTTTTGGTCACAAACCTTCCCAGGGCAGGACCCTATACTGACAACTGCATTAAATGTAAGCTGGTGGTGAGATCTGGTGAGCCCACCATCTCTCCTCTGGTGGAGGCCTGAAAAACTCACCACCCCAGGCATCTCAGACTGGCCAGCAACATCTACCACAACAGCAATAGCTAGTACAGAAGCCAGGGTAATTTAAACTCAGATTTGTCCAGTCTATGTTTAGGTCTATTCTACTAGAACATATGCACAAGAACTTCAAAAATACTAGGATATGATGCAAGTAGTGAGACACCAACAGAAGAGGAGTTTAATGGTGGACATTCCCTAGAAAGATCACAAGAGGATGGGAGTTAGACTAGCCCTTCCCCACCCTGGGACAGGGAGCAGGAGGCTGACTGTACCCCTGCACGCAGCTGCATTCTGAACATGGGCTGCAGCGTGGCTGGTAACCGAGCATGGCAGGCGAGTCTGCTCCCAAGGTGAGCCACAGGGTCTTTTGATCTGCAAAGAGGGGCCAGGCAGATATTTTCTCTGAATGTAGCCGAAGACTGAGGAGAGGCAGAGGATGGCTTGGAGAAGAGGGAGCCCGCCAGCCTGCTGGGGCTAGCATCTGGTCTCGTAGATCCCGCTCCTGCCAATGTACCTCACCCATTTTATCACATCGTGGTCACTGTAGTTCAGCTTTGGCTCAAAGACTTTCAGGTAGCGCACCTTCAGCCCAGAGGGTGCAAACGGGACCTAGGGAGAAAGGGAAGGGTGGTGACAGGGGGATGAGGGGTAACATGCTCGCCACACACCAATGTCTGAGGATATCAGGCTATGCATCTAAAAACAGACACAAGAGCCACTGTTCCATTCCCTGCACACATGGTGACAGACTTGAGTGGTTCCAAGGGCCATTTTCTTCCACTAGCTCTGCATGTGGCTGGCCTCATGTTTGTAAGAGTCACTGTTCTGGTTTGAGCTGGTACAGAACAATTCTGTTCACTGATTTTGCTTCTCAGCTCAGTCTAGCTGCACTTTCTAGAGTTAACAGCATATTCTCACAGACAGCATCTGCTTCTAGCAGTGTTAACACCTCATGTTTACAGTTACTACCAAGGACTGGTGTGTGTAGAAAGGCTCTTGCTGATACTTGCTCCCGTGCAGACCAAGGTTACTGCTAAATCTCATGTACCACGCTGGGGGTGCAGAAAGTAAAAGGATGCACCTGCAGGGAGGAGCAGCCAGGACAGGTGACCCCAAACTGACCAACAAAGGACTCCATCCCATATACATTCTATTTTGTATAAAGCTGAGGGATCACTAGTCAAGCCTCTTCTCCAATGGCCTGCATCCAAGGAGAACTTCATCTGTTCTGCCTTCGATCCTGATCTATGTGTTCCTGAACACAGGTACCATCTGCTACTAAGTCCAGCCAGGGACTTCCCCAATGCCTGCTCCACAGCATCAGTGATGATGGTGACAATTGTCATCAGAGGGTGGGTTTGCATTCAATACCAGTTTTGTGTATATTTTATTATTTAATTAAAGCTGGTTTTAGTTTTCTTTTCCAATCCACGTCTCTCCCTTGTTCACTTTCTCTTCCCCTTTGGGGAGGGAGGGGGGTTAACAGAGTCTGTTATAGGTCTAGCAGATGGCGCTGACCCTGAACTGTTACAGTCACACATCAGCTTGGGCCAGGGAGCACTGCAACATATGCAATCCCCGTAAGGGCAGAAGGGACCAGACTAACAAAGCTTCTCTTAAGGTTAGCTGGACAGCAGACAGTGACTCACCTCAAAGTTCATGGAGATTGGGGGCCGAGCCCACTTCTTCTTGTCATTGGTGGGCAGCAGTTCAATCTCTGCACTGATCTGGGATTCCTTCATTCCAGCCATACGCTTTATCCTGCCAGAGAAAGCCCAGAAGTGAGGAGGTGCCCAAGTTTACTCTCCCCTCCACTACATGTGCTTAGGACAGATGGGAGCACTGAACAGACTCTGCTCTGGCGAGCCCCTGCAGCACCCCAGAATCACCACGTGCACTCACTTCCAGACAATGGCATTCTCACTGGCTTTGTACTTCGCCTTCCCTTTCATACAGATGACCTGCACTCCACTGGTGTTGAGGGGTGTTGGGATCCGGACCTGGAAGGCAGAACCTGGTGAGCAGGGGCAAGGAGACTGCAGCACAGACACTCTCTGCAGTCTCAAGGGAAGACCACCTGGCCCAGACACTCTGGCCTTCTCACTCCAACCTCCGGGGCTGGAGAACAGCACCTACCCCAGGCTAGCTCTCCACTATTCCTTTGAGGTAAAAGTTCAAACACATTTTCAGAATCCACACCAGTTTGTGAGGAGAGGGCAGAGCTCTCCAGTTCAGGCTGCAGGAAACCTGGCTAGTGTCAGGCAGATGAGGTCAGGAAGGATACCAGCCTGGCCATGGAGGTCAGGCTGCACCAGGCTCTGGATAGCCTAGCTTTGCAGCAGCCAGCCTCTCACAGAAGGGGTCTAAGCAGCAGACCCACCCTTAGCCTGACTTACACAACTCATAGTCTGCTGCCTGCCTGACATGCCATCAGATCAAGCAGACACAAGAACATCAACTTTTCACAGTGGCCAAGACGAGAGAACAACTGTTGCAGAGAACAAGGTCACTGCAAAGGTGGTCATGCAGCTACAAACAACTTCCACCTCCCTACTCCACAGCAGTTCCCTTCCACAGCACAGCAGCACCACACATCTGTGGGGCATTCAGTCCACTTAGTCCTGTACAAGCCGGAGGACTCATCTGTGAGGACTGCAGCAGGGAACATGAAGTAGAGGCACAATTCCCAGGCAGGAGACACCAAAGGTTTTTATTCTCTTACCTCTATCTTCTGGGCCAGCAAGGAAGGCTTGAAATTTGATTTGATCACCACCTTCACTTCAAGCTTGGTCCGACCCACCTCCCGCACCAGTGGGATCACACGGAAGGGAAGGATAATGTCCTTAGTGGTTCGGTATCTGCAGGGATGAAAGCAACAGTGAACTCTGAGGAGTTAACTCCCTTATGGTCTGAAATTATACCACCTTCCTTAAGGGAAAGGCTCTGTGTACAGGGAACAGATTAGAAACATTAGCCAAAAAGGAAACCATTCCAGAAAGAAGCAGCAGTAAGATCTGTGCTGCTGTAGGGCAGTGATGGTTTTTTGAGTCTCAAGTTTTATATCTGCTTCTTGCCAATGGCCCTGTTCAAGGACATGAATTTTAAACACTAAAAACAAAACAGACAACAGGAAGCTGAACGGTGAGGAAACCCACATCCAACACTATGGTTGCAGTAAAGAAAACCACACAGATGGGCTTCTACCACATTTGTGACAGAAGGGTTTGTGGGATTCCCTACAGATTTCAGCTAGCGCTGCAAGTCTGCCTGAGAGCAGCAACACTAAGGTAGAAGGAAGCAGATGCCAACACCGGACTATTCTCCCCCACCACAGTACCTCATGAGCTCAAACTCTCCATCTGGTGGAATGAAGCTGATGCTCCTCTCAGAATCAAACTTGCTGAGCCTCACACACTGGTGGAAAGTGCAGTCGTCGATGGCGATTGACTGTTTGCCACTAAAAACACAAGACAGTTAAACAAGTGCAAGCTGCAGCCCTGGTGTCTTTGTGCAAGGTCTGCCCAGGCAGAAACTACTCTACAGAGCATGTTGCCATTGCAGGTGTTTGGGAAATGGGGAGTTGGGGAGATATTTATGGACAGCAGCCTCTTGACTTAGACTTTCCTTGTTTCACTACCACAAAAATAATATTCAGGAAGCTTGTCTGAAAGAATCCTCTCCCTCCTCTCCCCAAAGAGGAGAGAGATCAGAGAAGCACCCTTCTATCATAGCCAGCAACACAATGCTTGGGTCTGCTTGCCAGCAGCACCTCAGTACTGCTAAGGCAGCTCTGCTGGCCCAAGTCTTCTTGCAGCACAGTTCAAAGGAGAGAAAACACTTTCCTGTCCACAAAGCTATCCCACTGCCACACAGCCAGGAGGTGCCAGGTTTGGGGCCTTCCTGTTCAGAAATAACTTCATAGCTGACAATTTCCACACTGCTAGCAGGTAGTTTGTTCCTGAACCAATTTGTCAAAGGCTAGAATATTTTGCCATAGAAGTTTGTATTTTGCACTTCTAAGAACATACACTGTCTGTCCACGTAGGTGCCAGTTTCTGAGAACACCTTCCATGCTACAGGTCCTGAGGTCAGGCAAGAACTCTCAGCTACCAAGAGGGACCAGAAAATGAGAAGGCAGTAGTGTAGAGAAAGTGCAGCAGCACAGTGCTGGTTACCAAGCTGCCTCAACTGCTGGGTGCAACAGGACATCCATGCAAGTGTGCTGAGACAGTCTAAGAACTACAAGCAGCTTCAGTTGTCCCAGGAACCACCACTAGCTGTATAAATGGGAAGCAGACTGACCACAAACTGACTGGCTGTTTAGTTATACAAACCAGCAGTGTAGTTTGTACTTCAGAAGTGGGTGTTAGTCCTTCCTGACCTGTTGGCTAAAGCTGGCTCTCCTCTGTTCATGTTTCTTTAGAAACCTGCAGGGAAAACCCTGCTGCCTAGCACTGCTCCAGGTCTCAGGCAGCACTACTCAGGGCTTGGTGTTGCCACATGCTAGATTCCAAAAAGCATCTGTCAGCAGCTGTCCCTTTTGGTCACCTCAATTAAATGCTTCTGGAAAGTAACATCTCCAGGCTCTTGCCCACTGGAGAACAACATAGCAAAAGTCCCTGTCTATCTTGCTTCTGTAATCTTTGCCTGTAAATAGCACATTTACAGGCAAGGGTGCTGAGCACACAGCAACTTTGGGCCAGTGTTACTGACTCTTCAGAGGCCTATGCAAATGACATTTCCACTGGAGCATAGCTCTAATTGGGCAGCAACCAGAGGTTCATCTGCTTTACTAGCTAGACTCAGGTATAGGGAAGATGGCTTAAAGGTGACAGTGTAGTGATAGCTCTTGGCTTGGTTCTGAGAGAAAAGGCAAATAGCAGCTCAGCTCTGTTTACAGGAACCATCATGGAAAGTGTCTGAGATCCCAGTTACATGCACAAGTCACACAAAGCAAGAGACAGGGTAGCGCAGAGTGCACACAGCTGAAGCAGGTTATCTACCTTCCCAATTCACTGGGGGTCAGCAAAAAAACACAACCAAGAGAAACAGAGTTGAGTTGCACATGGTTAGTGAGAGAAAAGTGGCAGTTCCATTGCTTTTATCCCATCATCTCAAGCAAGAAGGCTGGAAAAGGTGTAAAACCTGCTCTCAGCCTTGTACTGGCTGAGGTGCAGCTGTGCTCCCAGGAGGACTGAGCCTCTAATACATATGGCTGCTGCCCACTGGTATGTCAGCAGAAGGGGTTACCCAGTGTTAAGTCTGTCAGCAATTCTAGTTTGGGGGAACAGCCCAGGTGGAACAGGGTAAGTCCAGAGGGGATCCTTCTCTGTTCTGCACTAAGTGTCTCTCCACTGACTAGAGCTGCTAGGGTGCTAAATTCTGGGGGAAAAACAAACATGTATACATCCTGGGCAAGAGTTCCAGCTGCAATAACATACTTAACACGATGTTTGAAACTGAATACTTGAAGAGCAGTAGAGAAGCACTCTGTGTTAAGCCCCTCAGGCTGGTAACTTGCATGACAACTGACCTACCCAAAGAAAAGTTAGCAGTAACATCTGAAGGGAAGGGCTCAGCTTTGTCTGTTAGATCAGAAAAGCTTTTGAGTGCTGCTCTTTCACAAGGGTCCTTGGTGGGAAGTGGCTTTTACCCCAGTGCCTCTTACCTTTTCCCCGTTTCATCCGCAGTCCCTTTGCCCTGTTTTTCAATTACAATCTTGTCATTCATGCCGAACTTGCACTCTGGCATTCCACTCAGGTAACTCTTCATCACCACTCTGCCAGAGACGTGGGCACTCAAAACCTGACCTGGTGTAGAGAAGGGCACAGTTCAGAAAGCCTATGCAAGTTCCCGCTCACAAGCTGAAGGGGAGATGGACACCAGCTTAACACTTCCTACTCACCCTGTGGGGACATCAGGAGATTCACGCTCTCCAGCACATCAAGAAAGAGTTCATTGCGACGGTATTTTATCCCTTCTCGTCTCCATCCAATCTGCCCAGTCACCTGGCTGGTGATCTGGGACTGCTCTTCCTTAGTCTGAAGGGAAGAAACATCATCTTATACCTCTAGAAAATTTCAAAGACTAACAAATCTTGCTCTAAATTTTAAGAGTGACCTGCTCTGAATTTAAGTTGCCATTTATTGCCACAACAGCTTTTGACACTTAAATATGGGTACTGTTACACCCACCATGATCTGATCAGTCCCTTCTCAATACAACAAATCATCTGCTTAACTAAGGTTCTTCCATTCTGATAGTCAGTGCATTAGGTTACATCTAGGTGCAGGGAAGCACAGACTCCACCAATGACCTTCAAATAATTTCTTAGACTGTCACATCAAACCATGTACAGCAGAGAAGCAGCAGACAGACCAGTTAATACCCTTTATCCAGAATGAACCCTAGAGCCACAAGCCAGCTAGTCCCCAGGGACTGCTCCTTAATGTCACTGCAGTTACATACCAATACTAACTTCACAGCATCTGGGGTCTGAACCTCTGAAAGCCCTAAAGGCTGCTGAGAGGCACAGAGAGGTATCCTACCTGGTGCTACAGGTGGGGTCCAGTCACGTGCAGAAAGTCAAGCAGCAGATGTAGAGCAGCATGTAGTGTGCACACGGGGTTAACAGGCAAGCAGGTCAATAGCAAGAAAAGGAAGGGAGAAAGAGTTAGGTTAGGCTTAAGGCTATCTCAGGACGGGAACAAAGCAGGTCAGCTCATCATTAATTAGGTTGGTAATTAGCACAAACAAGATGAGGGGGCTGTAGCTACCCTCAGGAAATCTAGCAACTTCTATAGCTGAAATGGCTTTTCAGACCTGGCCTGTTATGCACCACACAAACACAAGGTAGAGCAGAGAGTGTGACAGGCCAAATACCACTCCAGTAATGTTCCTATGCAGAGCAGACTCCTCATGTTGCTGTTCCTAAATCAAGCCCTGGATGTTTACCGTGGCATGGATACCCCAACTATGGGAAGTACCAGGCAACCAAGACTGCAGGCATCTTAACTCTGGTTCACATACAAAGTTTGTATCCTTAGTTCTGCCTCTTCCATCACCACAACCGCACAAGGCAGAGGTGGGTCCTGCCACAGCAGCCTCACGCTGGCCTCACAGGGTGGCAGTACACGACTTCAGCCTTTGTTCCACAGACATTCTTTGTCACAGATGTGGTCACCCCTTGAGCAAGCAGAGCCATTACCCCATTACTGTAACATCTTAAGAGTTCACCTGGGAGCTTCCCAGTTAATAGCTCAATACAGTACTTTGCCTGCTCACCACCCACCCCCCCTCCACCCCCACCCCCCCCCCTCCACCCCCCCCCCCCCGCCCCCCCACTC
>JANHGL010021367.1:0-45270 GCA_024611195.1 Ceyx melanurus
GGCTTAGCGAGCCTTGTGGCGGCGGAAGCGTCCTGGCGGCGAGGTCGACCGAAGGCAGTGCCCGCTCCCAGGCGCGGCAGCGCTGGGGGTTCCCGGCTGCAGCGGCCTCTCTTGGCGCGGCGTGCCCGTGGAATCATAGAATCATAGAAACGGGCCGTAGCGGAGGCACTGTTGCGGGAAAAGCCCGTGACCTGCGTGATGGAGAGCTTTCTGGGCTAGACTGTCTCCCTTTCACGGCTGCGGCTGCTATCTCGGTGAAACAGCTCACCTCTGGTTTTCCCGGGAGCTGCCATTTCTGGTGCGGCTCCCTCTGCTTTCTAGGAAGGTGGCAGGTCTTCGGAGCTCAGCCGTGCGGGATACCCAAAATAAGGCGGCGTTCTGAAAAACGGTAGCGAAAGAGCCCGAGGCCTGTGCTGTCAGCTTCGTGATCACTGTTCTGGGTAGTGCTAGAGAGGGCTTCGGGGTGGTGAACGGGGGCAGCGCAGGATAAAACGGATGGGAACAAGACGGACTGTGCGGGATTATGCTTTTGGCTTTGCTTTTCCTGCCCCAGCAGCAGCAGTGTGTGTTCTCAGGGAAGCTTGCAGATGCCGTTCTGTTTTTACAGGGTTTATGGTGCCGTTCAAATGGCGCTTTTAGGAAGTTAACATCAAATGTACGGCTCTGGAGCAGGTTCCTGACTGCAGAGAACTGTGGGCTCTGGGGAGGTTTTGGAACTGGGGCTGTGCTTTGGTGCACGAGGCCCTCTCTTTAATTAAAATGGCTATGAAAGAAAACTTGGCAGCTCTTCTGTCTACACAACAGCTGGGTGTGGCTACTGTCTGGCTTTGGCTTCACAGGCCCCCCAGGGACCAGCAGCACCCACATCTTTGGTTTATGTGTTGTTTTCCTTTGAGGTGAAGATAGTTGCTGTGCAGGGCTGGGGTCTGTCCAGGCCTCTGTGCCGGTGATCGCAACCCAAAGGGTGAGCCCAGCCAGCAGCCTTTGGCTTCCCTGGCTCACCAGAGTGGCCACTGGTCTGGGAGCTGCATAGCCCTGCCTACAAGACCACAGGCTCAAGCTAATGCAGCCATGCATGTCTGTGAAAATTATTTGCTAAATGCAAGCTGGTTGTGATGGGAAAGCTGTTTTCATACATTTGGGAACATTGAAGTTTTGAGAGAGTTGGAAGGGTATGCTGAAAGGGCAGTTGAGGGGACTTGCATGTGGCCATGGCAGTTTAAATCTTGTTTACCACAAGCAACAAGTGTCCTGCCATTAAGATGAGGCATGTATTTTTAGAGTTAGATTTCTAACTATGTCACTTTATTTGAAGGTCCTACAGCCCCTTATGGCCTTGATGCATTTACCATGCGAATTCTTTCCTCCTTTCTGTGGAAGGAACAGAACACCATTGTTTGTAAAGCACAGTGTAATCCTGTAATCTCTCTAATCGGAGTTTTGACTGCAACTTTTTAAAACAGCTCTGAAGCTAAATATCTGGCAGAAGTCTGCTGAGGAGGTGAACATGTTTATAGTGGTAAAACAGTGTGTGTAAGTCTCTTTTTCAAATTTTCTTCTGAAGCACTAGGCTAGAACAGCACAGAAAAATCTGGTTTTATGGAAAATGAAGTAACTTTGAATAATATTACAGATTGAACTAAACTCTCTTTTCCTAATCTTGTTAAGTATTTTTTTTTTTTTTAATCTCTTTTTGAGGGACTTTTTAAGTTTCAAGGGGTGAATGAGGCATAGGGAGGGTCAGAAATGTAGCCCAGAGTCTGCTTTTAAAGCTCTGCCATTCCTTTTCTGGTCCCTTGCAGACAAGGGATTTAGTGTCATGCTCTCTGTTCTTCCTCTTGCTCCTTTCTCCCACTTGTGCTGTGTCTCTTTCTATGACTGCATGAACTGGAAGGGGGAGAACAGCAGAGAGCTCAAGGAATGCTAAGGAAGCTATTTTTAGCCAGAGTGGAGGTTCAAGTGCTGGAAAGACACAGTGAAAAGCCCTGTGAATACTTAACTTGGTCTAGTGAAACTTCTGCCTTTTTGTGACAAAGATTTGCTACTATCTCATGTTGCCTCTGCTGATGAAAGTCATGACTATTTGTTATTTTTCCAGTCATGGGTGAGAAATTGCAAAAAATATATACTTTTTGTCATATATATATATATATATATATATATATATATGGATGGATGTGTGGAGAGGGTTGTATATGTGAGAGAGATTCAAGGCATCCTGAAACGGATTCCTTCTTTCTGGCTTTTTTAATAAGTGTTGATTAAATCTGATACTTTCTGTAGTATTGATTTCCCCCGTTCCTAGGTTTTTGGTTTCACAGCAAATATTTTGTAGGTTTGCGAGATTTCTTTATTATTTTTAATTATTTTTTAATTCCCATCAAAGCGTGTATTACTGTGCACAACTGTCCCTCTTGGAGTAGATATTAGTCTAGCTGAAATGTCAGTGTTGCTTCAATCTGCTGCTGCTTCCATTTTCATCTTCATTTGTCTGAAGCTGCCAGAAAGGGGACAAGGAAAAAAAAGGTGTGGCAATATTGCTGTTAATATTTCTTTACTTCCCAGCTGTAGATGCACACCTAGAATAGCATGACTCATCTTGTACATCCTTTGATCTTCAGTGGCTGATTTAAAATGCTGCTTCACAGCAGGCATGAGGTAGTTTTACTTTCGTTTGCAGCTCTCCTTTTCAAAGTTTCTAGTCCTATCTTTGAGAGAAAGCAAGAAAGAGAAAATAAATAAGCTAATTGGCCTGGCTGAACATGGCTAAGATTTGCCTTCAGCTGTTCTTGACAATAGCTTTTGTATGACTGTTATATGTCAGAATTTTTTTTTTTAAAGTGCTTTATTTCTCCATTTAGTTTGATTATATGTTTTTTTTTCTGTTTTGTGTTGTTGGCTTTTTTTTCCCCTTAACATTGATCTCATTTATTTATTTATTTATTTATTTATTTATTTTGAATCCTCTTCTTAAGAACTCTTTCCAATCCCTTGCTTGTCACATATTATTGTTAACAAAGAAATTCCTCACTGCTGCACATGCAGTGGGGAATGTGCTCTCACTAGCTGTGGTTTTCCAGATTTTTAATTCAGTTTCTTCTGGATTTCAATGAAACAAGAACTCAATCTTTAACTGCACTTCAGTCCAGCAGATGGTTCCAGCTAGACATCTGTAAATCAACACTTACTTTAAAGAGCAATATGAAACATAACAAAAATGTGAAATTAGGTACAATTTCAAGTGGTTGCATCTAATATCCTATTTTTGGAAGTGAAGGTTGCCAGATCAAGCTCCTGAGATGGGGATGGGTAGCCTTCTGAGCTGTAGGTGCCCTCAAGCTGGTAGCACAGCTCTGCTTGCCTGCTTCCTCATCTGTAGACTGGGTTTCATGCTCCCTGACTTTCCTCACTCTGTTTCCCAGCTCATGAGATGTTGTCAGGCATGATTTCTTGCTGTTGTCTCCTGTGAAATGCAGAATGCTTTCCTTTCATGCTTTGCTGAAAAGGGATATTCCTGGGGAGGGCTGAATTGGCAGAAACAATGGCATGTCCTTCTCCTTCAGTATTCTCCAGCACCCACCTGGAAATGGCTCATGGATGCTTTATGGAATGAAGCACCTGAGCCCTTAGACATTCAGTGTCTCTTCTGTGCTTTCAAGACCAGTTTCATAAGAATAACTTTTCTAGACAGTGATGACTGGGAAGAATGATGCAGATTTGTGTGCTTTAGTAAAAGTTACTAGGATTTTGTGAGTTTTAGCATGGCAGAGAAAACAAGACTGTGTGGGAGGGTACAGTGCCCAACAACAGCAACGTCTGAAACTTTGAGCTTTTTCTCGTCAGCTTTCTCTTTGGTTTACCTTAGGACTGGGTTTCAACATTGTTGGAGGGACAGACCAGCAGTACGTTTCCAACGACAGTAGCATCTACGTCAGCCGGATCAAGAGGGACGGGGCCGCTTACCTCGATGGCCGCTTGCAAGAAGGAGACAAGATTTTGGCGGTAAGCCCTTAGTTCTACCCGCCCTGTGTTCCTGAAATGCTCTGATCGGTGGTGTGATACGAGATGCGGGTTTGCCAGAGTAGAGCAGGGAGAGGAAAGATGTGATGAGTGCAGTTAGATGGTTCTGAGCAAACTCCATGGAGAAGCTATCTTGGAGGTATGGAGAGAGCTTTGAGCACTAGAGAGATGAGTGCCCCTATACACAGGCCCATCTCTTCTGCCTTCTTGACTTGTCTCAGAAGCTCTTTGGTGCTGTGTTTGTATTTCCTCTGTGACTTGCCCCCCATAGGTTTTAGAATCCATCAGACCTTCTCTTTTTGCTCATAATGGTTCATCATTTACATATATGCAAATAAAGGTCTTCCCCCTCTTAAGTTTCTTCTTCACCCTCTTAAGTAATTTTTTGACTCGTAGCCTGTGATTACTGATCCTTTTGCTCTGGGAGATTCTTAGACAATAAAACTTCCAGGCCATAAAACTCTATTTGTGCTTGTCCAGAATAAACCAGGCTGCTTCTCATTCTAGAAAAACTTTGTAAGGTATCTGAGGTTCATTCCTGCTGGTTCTTCAGCCAGTTGCAATACTACAAGACAATATGCTTTATAAAGTGGTGAGTGAAGAAGTAGCCTCTCCTAGTGTGATACATGATCTTTTAATACTCCTTGATTTTATTTTATACTTCTTATGTTCCACATGTAATCTTTTTAGACTCCGTAGAGTACCTTGCACTAGTTGGAGTCTCTTATTGATCCAGAAAATGATATTAAGTTAAACTGAGAATATTATCCTGCCTTTTCTTGACAGTTTAATATTTGCATGCTTGTGTTTGGGGAGTCTAAATAGCAAGAGAAGAGAGGCACTGGATGAGATCTCGGGGGATACAATTAGGGTAGTGGGAACTGAGAAAAATTAGGATGAAAGAAATTAAGTTGGTTAGAAAACTTTCTGCCATGAGGTATTATTTTAATTAATTTAAAATAGGAAAAATCCTAACGCTTTTAAGTGGATGCCAGTATGTACGCAAGTCTTATTTTGGTCTGTTAAATTAATACTCTTTAAATGTATGTTTACAATGCTCTCTTAAGCAAAAAAGTTTCAAAGGTAGACCAGTAGTGGAAACAATGTGGCAAAGAGACTCATAACAATAATTTTGCTGTAGCTATTCTTGTATTTTCATTAGCAGTCAGAATTACACCTCTGATTTGTTTCCAGCTTCTTATGGTGCTATTGACACAGCTGTCATATTCTGGTTTTGCTTCCAGGTGGTTTTGGTTTTTTCAATACCTCTGTGTTTTGACTTGGAGTTTCTCATGCTTTCTCCCAACATACATCTTCAATATGAATGGATGAATATGGATCTTACTGATCACGTCCTGAATGCAGAATTTTGTGAGAGTTGAAGATTTTTATCTCCTGTACTTCCTACATTAGCTTGCATAATTAAAATTTTTCTCTTTGCCCTTCAGCAATTGTTTCTCCTTTTCTCTTTTTGCTAGGTCAATGGGAAAGAGTTGAAGGATTTGAGGCACAAGGATGCTGTGGAACTGTTCAGGAATGCAGGCTATGACGTGTCTCTGAAAATTCAGCGCAGGGTATGTTCTACCTGCTTCTCAAGGCTGTTTCTGGCTCAGTTGAGACTAGTTGCTATGACTGACAGTGCTCACTTTCATGAGACAGAAAAATACCATGTCCAGGTGCTTAGGGTAGATTATGTGTATACAGATTTTTGTTTGAACTATGGCCTTCTCTAGTTGCCCACAGCTATAGTCATTAATTCATTACTTGTTTATAAGAGTATCTGTGAAGAGGTGAGTTTGGAGAAGTCCCCAGGTCCTTGTTTTGCTGGAGTATGGTGTGTTTTTCCAAAGATCTCCTTTCTCAGAGGCAAAGGTTTGTGAAGACATAATCTCAAGTTCTCCAGTTTTGTTTTGTTTTGTCCAAAATATTACTGGAGACAGAACTCCTGTGTTGTTTTGGAGGTCATAATTCATGTTAATATTGACATGCATGTGCAACCCACTACTACAAGAAAGACACTGGGGTGTTAGAGCATGTCCAGAGGAGGGTGATGGGGCTGTTGAAGGGTCTAGAGAACAAGTCTTAGGAGGAGCAGCTGAGGGAACTGGGGTTGCTTAGCCTGGAGGAGAGGGGCGGGGCAGACCATATTGGTCTCTACAACTGCCTGAAAGGAGGTTGGATTGAGGTGGGTGTTGGTCACTTCTCTGAAGTAACAGGTGATGGGACAAGAGGAAATGGTCTCAAGTTGCACTAGGGGAGGTTTAGGTTGGATCTTAGAAAAAATTTCTTCACCAAAAGGGTTGTGAAGCCCTGGAACAGGCTGCTCAGAAAACTAGTGGAGTCCCCATCACTGGAGGTATTTTAAAAATTTGTAGATGTGGCACTTCAGGTACGTGGTTTAATGGTGGAGGTACCTGGGCAAACCATCTTTCACACCCTGACAGAACCATCTGGTCCTAACGCAGAACTGCGGATTCTCCTGTTGTGATGAGCTCTGACACACATACTCACATATTCTTTTATTTTTGTAGTTGCAGCCCCAGAATGGCCCAGTGGGTGATCGAGGCGATGGCGAATCAGGTGGGCTTCCTCTAGCAGCCCTTCTGGTGCCAGGCCTGGCGCTCGCTGTGGCTGCAGTCTGCATCCTGCTGAGGTATCGACAACGGATGTGAGGAGTTCACGGCTTGGATATCACTGCGTATTTTATACAGCTATGATGTAATTTAAAGATAGAGAATCAACGATCTTATCATAGACTGATGTCAAAAAGGATCATTGCCTATCAAAAAGCTGCTGCTGATGTTCTTTATATATTGATTTTGTTGCAGGGTGGATGGAAGCACAGAGGAGAAGGGGAAGGGAGATGACTGTTCACGTATAGAGTGGGAGAGCTATTTCTTTTTTTACTAATCTGAGGAAGTTTTGTCATCCCCCTCTGTTTTGCACCAAGGACTTTCAAATACGTTCATCTATTCCATTTTATAGGATGTGACTTTTGGTTAAAGAGAGTGGGGGTTGGGGTGGTTTTAAGTCAAACACATTTACTATAGGCTTTGCCTTGTTTTCACTGAATTTTTCATGAAACTAATGATCCCTGTCTGAACCATGAATAAAGAGAAGCAATGCAGAGGGTATATTATTTTTATCATTGAATTTTTGTTAGTTGTTGCTAAATAAATGCCTTAAGAAAAATGTATCAAATCTAATCTGTGGCTTCACAGGTAAATTAATCAGTGCAGTTGCTGCTTTAACAGTAATACACAGTATTGGTGAGGCAATCTACCAGTTCTGGAAAGATAGAAGATAGCCTGCTACTAGAAAAGGCTTTGATTGTCAGAATGGCTGTTCATTCTTGGGTCACATTTGTCAGAGAAGCTTTCCACAAAATGCCAGCACATTGGAGAGAGAGAGACAGATGATTGAATCACAAGGGTAAGCAGCAGCAAGAGATTTTGGCATGCTGAAGCTACAGAAGAGTCTTTAAATTAGTCGTGAAGTAATAGTCCCTCCATCAGCTAGGTTGAAGTCTGCATCTCTCAGGTTAAAGGTCTGTTTTGGGGGTATTATTTTTTTTTTTATGTGGGGAACACTTCAGGAAATGTTTTCTGTAGCAGCTAACTTGTTCTCTACAGTCATAAAACCTTAAGGTGATTGAGAGGGAGAAGATGAGAGCAGGGTAAGATTGTCCTGACTGTTGCTTGGTTGTGAAGACTGATGTGATTGATGTTCAGGAGATACACGGGCAGGTGTAAGCCAGGGTAAGGCTTAGTGAATAAAACCGAAGGGAGAAAACCTGAATTTACCTTCAGGGTCTCATCTCCTCACTGTGATTTGAATAGTTTTGAATGCCCCAGCTGACATGAGGTCTGTGGGGTAAGACCTGTTTCTCGTGTCTCCAAGAAATCTATGTATTTTGTTGTTTTTGTAAAAGAAAAATGTAAAATGCATGGTCTGGTCTGTATGATGCCAAAAAAACCAAATCACATATGCAATATATGTTTTCAAACAAATCAAAACTGGTGTCTCAGTTCTTTACTTATCTCTGTTCTTTATTATCCTAGCAAAACATTGCTGATGTATTTGAAATTGTGTGTTTTCTCAGGGCTGTATTCCTGCTGTCAGCCGAAGATAGAAATGATGTGCTCTTTTACAGGACATTACTAAAGCACCATGGAGTTCCAGAGCGCTTAGATCACATGAAATCTTCCTTTGGTCTGTAAACTGCTTTAGTGCAACAGGAAGAGGAAATGGGAGGAATTTTGTTCAGTGTTCTTAGGGGACTTTGGGAACAAACTTGAGGTTTGGTGAACATCTGTTGGTGTTGGATGGCCTGGGCTGATGCACACAGTGACTTGCCTTGGCCTGCAAACCAGTTATGCCTGATAGCAGAAGGGCTGCTGTTGGGACAGAGCTTTGCAGATGCAGCAGGAACCACCGTGCTTGTCTGTGACCTGCTCTGAATATTTGTCTGTGGTGTCCATGTGGAGCACACCCTTTTATTAAAAGGGGTGATTAGAAGTTGGTGCTGTTGTATCACAGCTGTCAGAATAAAGATGCAGATAGTAAGAAGGTCTGACTGGACAGACCTCGTTAACCCTTGCCTGAGTTGAGTTTCTGTGAGAGGGAGCATGTGGAACAAGCTAGGAGGAGAGGATTTGTGAAAGAAAGTGGTTTTTACTCATTTTCCATTAAAGTCAAGCAGAGAAAGCAAAACCTTTGGGGTTTTCGGGTGTTTGTTATGTCTGGTTTTTGGTTGTTTTTTGTTTTTTGTTTTTCAGTTTTTGGATTTTGGTACTGTTCAGACATGATTGCTGTCTATGTTGCAAGCAGTTTATTGGAGGGTTATATGCCCAGATAACTGATGTGGCTTACTGAGCAAGACAAGACCCTTATGGTTCATAGTGTTCCTTTGGATTTATTTTCACAATTACTGAATAATGTTAATATCATGGCATTAACTCAGTGGCTTCTCCAGAAGCCTGAATGGTAATTTTTACTTAGAATTTAAACCATTCAGTCTAACTGTCAGGAACACCTTTTTTTGTCTTCTGCCTTCAAACCAGTGCCAGAGGAATACCAAACAATCCCTTTTCCAATCCCCAGCCACCTCTTGTCCTATTTGTTGACAAAATCATTGTGGAAAATACACTTCAACCCCCAAAATCTCCTGTTAGCTGTGGATCATATTGCTTTCTCTCATCAACTGGACTGTCTCAACTAAACTTTGTGTGTTTTCCAAAGTCTTTTCCACTATGTGGTTTCTGTAGCCTTGAGTTTCATCTTTGACCTGAGTATATATATGTTTTTTTCTGTCATTGCAGAATTTAATTAAAAAACATCTGATAAGGGCAGCTTGTAAATTCAAGTGATCAGAGAAAGTTTCAGTTTTTGTTCCAACTTAAATCTCTGTGTTTAAAAAAAAAAAAAAAGTTGAAATCTTGAAGACAAATGTGAAAAGCATCCTAACTATAATTTTTAGGTTTGGGTTTAAGAACTCATTTGCCATTAATACTTGGGGCAGCTAAAACTCTCTCCATGTTCTCCTTTTTCATCCGTTCCCTCAACCTTACTGTGTGTACTTGCTGACCTGCTGAAACCTGGATTTTCATATTCATAGTTTAAAGACAAATCCATCTAGTTTGACTTCTTGTATATTCCAGGCATTTGTGTCTCACAGGGTGTTCTGAATTGTATGTACTAATAATATGTATTTGATTTAGGCATAACACCGAGGAAGAGCAGCCAGACTTGATCTGAAGATAGGATGATGCTCTTCTTCTAGCACTTTTTAATTAAAACCAAGTAGAAATCTTCTGCCAGATCATTGGTGAAAATACTGAATGGGGTTTGGTATAGAGGAAACTTCCACCCAGTGGTTATGGCTTCTCAATAACTTGGTATGACCTGATTACTGGATTATTTATTTTTTTTTGTCTGCTTAACCGATGAATTTTGATATTGTATAGCATTGATTAAAAAAAAAAAAAACAAAAAAACCCCAAAACACATATATGTTTATCAACAAGTTGCATAGTACTAATTGGACAGCGTCCCATGGGCTGGGGGCCCAAGGGAAGTTACATGGAGAAGTCTGAAGAGGGTGTATTAAGAAGAGTGTGACAGGTCAAGGTATGTTCTTCCCATCTACTCTGTCCTGGTGAGGCCACATTTGAAGTACGGAGTCCAGTACTGGGCTCTCCAGTTTGAGTGAGATAAGTACTACTGGAGAGAGTCCAATGGAGGGCTACAGAGATTGGACTGGAACATCTCTGTGATGAGGAAAAGCTGAGATACCTAGGGCTGTTTAGCCTGGAAAATACTGAGAGGGGATTTTATCAATGCTTAACAATATCTGAAGGGTGGGTATCAAGAGGATGGGGCCAGACTGTTTTCAGTGGTGCCTAGTGACAACACAGGAAGTTCCACCTAAATATAAGGAAAAACTTTTTTAGTAGTGAGGGTGAGGAAATCCTGGAACAGGCTGCCCAGGGAGGCTGTGGAGTCTCCATCTCTGGAGACTTTCAAAACCCGCCTGGGTTCCTGTGCAACCTGCCCTAGGTGAACCTGCTCTGGGAGGGAGGTTGGACTAGGATGATCTCCAAAGGTACCTTCCAACCCCTATCATATTGTGAGGTCTTTATATCCTTGACCTCAGGGTTTTCTTCATGACTGTCAGCAGGCTCACAGTGCGTCCATGTTGCTGTGCTTGGTACGTGTCCTCTCTGGAGATCTACTCTCTCTCCCTACATGCAGCTGAGGGGGACTCCAGGCCTTTCAAACTTCCTTGAAGAGGGATCCACATACTGGCTCAAATGAAGAGCAGTGTTGTGCAGGCTCAAAATGGCTTTCCTTGTTCAAATATGAAAGCTTCTGTTCTTGCCACTTCAGCTGCAAGCGACTGAAGGCAAACTTCACTGTACAGTGAGCTGTGTATCTCTTACCTGGCTGCCAAAACTGACTTCCCTAGGCTAGCACTCTTAGCAAAGTGTCACATGAATGACTGGAGATGATTCCCCAAGCTTTCGTGTTTGTGTCCAGTTCTTCCAGCCATGTTTCTCATACTTCTCATCCCTCTTCACCACCTCTCAGCAGCCAGTCTTGGCTGTTTCAGATGAAAATGCAATGGACCCCACAGAAGGTGTTGAGAAGATGGTCTTTTTTACAGATTTCTGTAATTAATAATTTATTTGTGTTTTGAAGTGTCAAGGTCCTGCTGAAAGTCTTCCTCTTAAATACTGTTGCTGGTAGTGCTGTTAGAAACATCTTTATCTACAGATACAAGTATGGCAGGTTTCAGGGGGGGATATTATTATCCTTTTATTAGATGAGCTGATAGAACTGGAAACAGGCAGGTCAGAGGAGTGTTGTCATACCTAGATGCTGGCTGTTTTCTGCCAGGTGTATCCATTAGTGAAATAAAAGGTATCACCTCCCCGTATAAAATTTGATTTTCTGTGTAATGATATTGCTTGAAATATTATTGTATTGCCTGTCTTCTCTTTTCCAGTTCACTAGCATATATTTTAAACAAAATATATACAAGTGTTGGAAGAGAGGAAAATTGTTTTCTTATTTTCATTTTTCTGGGGAAAACAGTCAAATTGTACTTTCCCTTCCCCCCCCTTTTTTTTTTTTTTTTTTTTTTTTTTTGGCAAAGGGTAGCAAGTTTCTTTTAAAACCTTTTCCCTGCCCGCGGCAAAAAGCGAGGTGTGAGGGGTGGGGAAAGAGGGGGCGTGGGTCGCAGCAGTTTATCTCAAGGGACGGGGCCAGCCGGGGTTGGGGGGCAGCCCGGACTGAAGGGCGGCCAGGAGCGGGAGCGGAAACGTTTCTGACGGTCGGAGGCCGGCGAGCTTTAGGGAGGAAAAGATTTCTCGGCACTGGACAGGAGCCTGCCCTGCGGCTTCTCGGGTGAATTTTCTCCAACCAGCCCGTCGCCGCGATTTTGGGAGCACCTCCTGCCAGCTGTGCGGGTTCGTCTGACATTTTTCTCCCCTGGAACTCCGTTTTCTCCCGTTCCCAGTGGACGGGAGCAGGGGTCCAAACCCCTCTCGCCTTCCCCGCCCCCCCCCCCCGCATCCCACAGCCATTTCCCCACTTTACTCGCAACGGTTTTCCAGCGGCCCCTGCTGGTCACCAGAGGGAAAGGCGCCCGTCATTTTCAACTGTCTTCGGTTCCTGTTATTCTGCTGTTCAGCGTTCACTGTTTCACATTGTTTTTCGATTTTGAATTCTATACAAATATCTATATATCTCTCTATATATATTCTTAATAAAATTCTTGTCTCCTTATAAGCCTTCTGGTCTTGCATTGCTAAAATTTAAGATATCTGTTCAAACCAGGACACTCCTATTCTGGATTGATTCCAGTGGTGTTTCTCCTGACTCCTCTCTCGTTCTCCTGCAACTCTGTATGTGAAGCTCTCTACCAATAGCTATGTACACCTTATCCCCTTTTCTACAGTCTCTGGGCTGCCCTAGAAATGCCTTTGTTTTGGGCAGTGATGTGCTCATATTTGGAGTGGAGACTGCTAAACTCTTTCAGACAGCATCTTAAATAGTCCTAGTTTTTTTCCTACTTCAGTACATATTATGATAGATTCTTACATTATTACCAAGCTTCAAGTCATCTAAACTTACACACAAACTTAGATGTTCCAGGCAGGCAGTATGTCACTGAATGCAAAGGTTCTTCCAGAGAGAGTGGTCCAGTCTCTCCTCTTGCAAGTGAGCTCTGGGTAGAAACTCAGTTGCTTCGCTTTTCCATGAACTTTGTTTTTTTCTTTTTTTCTTTTTTTTTTTTTTTTTTGTCTCCTCTCATCACTCAAATTTACCAGGAGGAAAAAACAGACTCTTTCTGCTTGCAGTTCCCCAGATTCCTCCCTGTGCCTTTTTGGAACATCATACAATGTTTTCTACACTGCTGTCCTCTGGAGCTGAAGCTGGTCTTAAGAGATAGTATGATTTTTGGTTGGGGTGCCAAAAGAAAGCTGTACTAACTATCTAGTGTTTTTGCTGAAGTTTTGCAGGTCAGAAGAGTGCCAAGCCAAAAGACTCCCTCTGGAAGGCATTGTGCTCCTTTTTGAGGGACTCTTCTGGGCAGCTGTTGGTGTTCAGCTCAGTGAAAAGTCACTCCTGCAAGCTCTGAAATTGTGTAGCGAAGACAACCCTTTAGAGATGGCACCACCCAGAAAGATTCAGGATGGAGTGATACAATAATTCAGTGAGCAAGTGAGTGGATGATGAGTTGTATGCTGGGATAATTTAGTAAAGTTATAGTGACCCTCTAGTGTTGGGGGAGTAATACATGCATCCCTTAGAGGTATTTATCTTATTTCTGTGGAGAACCAAGTAGTTAGTGGTGTTATAACAGCTCCTTTTCATTTCCAGGTTGTTCCACTCTTGTATCTTGTTCAGAATGGGAGATACTTAAGAATTTGGCAGAAAAGGTTCTTTTATTCACAAAATGCCCTCTCCTTGTCTTTATCTTTCCTTCTTTCAAACATCAACAGTTGTGGCAACAGAAAGGTTGGAGGCAAATAAGCAGCTGGCAGTCTTCCTAATGGGCAGAAACATAGGCTGGAGTCTCTCCTGAATTCAGAAGCATGGTGGTGGAACGACAGTAGCATTGCTAACAGCAGCACAGAGCGCATTCTGAGCTCGCAAGGTAGCTGGATTTAATGAGGTGAGATATTGCTCATGCTAAACCTTCTGCTGGGGCTGAACAACATGATGCATACAAATGCAGAAAACACGGTCTAAGGTTTAAAATGGCTTTGCTTATTTGTTTATTTTCCCCAAGAAAATATTAAAAGGTCTGTGTTGCAAGGCTAGAACTGAAAGAACTGCTTAGTTGCTGATTCTGAATTACTTCAAGAAATAAAAAGAGGAATGTTATAGTTGCTTTTCTTCTTTGGCTTTAATGCGCTTCTAGCCTAGCAAATTTTCCACAAGTGAGAGAGAGGGGGTAAAAAAGTAAGTTTGATAATCATGGAGTTAGATACTAGTGTTCCAGGTTTTGATTTCCTATATACTTGTATCTAATTCCTTTTGCTGTTGGTGTCTTTTGTTGGACCATTAATCAGACAGAGTAAGGGACAGTGAACAGTTGGGCTGTTTTTCTGACATGCCTGTCTTATGCTTCAATCCATTCTTTTGGCTGCTGAGAGTTTCCTTAGCACTGTTCCCAGTTACAGGATGAAAATAAAAGATACTTTACAGATTATATACCAATAAGGTGAAACTGTTTAATAACTGTTACTTGGCTCCAGATTTAAATTGTGCAGATTACCAGGTCTAATGACACAGATTTATTATTGATGTGATTGAAACACCTTGAAAGGCTGAATATGTCCTTAGTTATTTGTGAATGGAGGTGAGTACTCCAAATTTCAGTTTTCAGTCCTAGTCTCCTGAACTTCAGAGAAGTTTTGATTGGAATTTCAATGCAATCTCCATTGCTTAGCTTTATCTGCTTACTGGTTTGAAATTAATCCAGAGCTGAAAAACCCTCCACACTTCAGGGGAGTTCAAATTTGAGTTTCAAGGATGAGGAGGATCAAGAATGAGGGAAGAGGGTGGGGTGTTTTAATTAAGTAGAATACATATACATGAATTTGATAATCTACCTTGTTAGGGTATTGCTGTCTATTAGGAGATATCTGCACTGGAAGTGGTTCCTTCTGATAGCTCCATGGTTGTGTGAGAGCAATTTTATCCTGTCATTTTAATGGAAGTTAAACCAGGAGTGGTAGTATTTGAAGGCCGTCACTTCTGGGTGACAACCACTTTGTCTCCATTTTCATGCACTCAGCTTTATGTTTATAAGCATTCCCTGCAAAGGTACATTTTAAATACATGGACTTCTGCTTGCCTGTACTATATATGGACTACCTACAAAATCAGTTTCACTGAGAACTGTTCAGAAGTCAAGGGCTAGATGTGCAAGGTATGACAGTGTGTGTTTGTGTTTGCATTTGGTGACAGACTTTGGGTTCAATCCTAAAATACCTCCCAGGTTGCAGCTATTAAACTTGGCTGTTGTAAGCAATAGTGGGTAAGGCCAGCTCAGCATGTGTCAACAAAACAACTTTTCTACTATTATTAGTGCCAGGGCATCCCAGAATACTGCAATTGTCATGCAGTGCCAATCCTGTGGATGACCCCTGCTGCCTCTGGTTTTTGGTACCCAGCCACCTAAGAAGCAAAACAGAAGGAATTGAAGCCTTTACAGCACTCCAGGGTTGGAAGGACAGAGGAAGGAAAGATGGGATGTCTGGACCTGTGTGCCAGTGAAATTCTACGGAGTGAACTTTCTACAGTGCTCACAAGCAAGCTGTCACTGCTCTCCATGTTTTCAGGACATTAAAAAGAGTTACAGTCTTTACAAGCTCATCTGGAAAATGTAGTGTTGCTGCTCATAGACTGTGAGTCAAAGCCTTTTGGGAAGCATGTTTGCAGTTTGGGGACCAGCAGAAGCACTGACAGGGATCCCCTCTATGCAGCAGCATCTGCACGGTGATGCAGTCTGCATTGCACAGCAGAGGGGCTGCTGCCCAGGGCCTGTTCTGTCCTGCTCCATAGAGTCATGGCTTAGTGGGCACATGCTGAAAATAATAGGAAAGCCCAGTGGCAGGGAGAATGGGGCTTTTGAAGTGGTGGATTTCCCTACACTAGACAGTTTTAAGACTCAGTTTGACAGGGTGCTGGGCCATCTCATTTAAACTATATATAGCTAACCTTAAAAGGTTGGCCTATGTGATCCTTGAGGTCCCTTCCAACCTGCTATGAGTCTTCCTTCTCCTCATCCGCATTAGACTGGCACATGGGCTCTTCCTTCTTTCCTTACATCTGGCATTGCTCTCCAAGTGTGGTAGGACACTCCCTCTTTCCCCTAAACCATGATTCCCAGACTCATGAGATTGCTGCTGTTTCTTAGCACTAAAATCTGTTCTGCTCCCTATGATTTTGGGTCTGCTTTTGCTTCTGAATTCAGTGGGGCTTCTGTCCAAATCAGAAGGACATTATTTTCAAAAAGCAAAGCAATCAACATAAATTCTGAGCAGGGAAGCACTTTAAGGTGCAATTAATTTGATGGCAATGTGCTTTCAAGGTGTATGTAAAATAAACAAAAATCCTAAGAAAAATCCTTCAACTGCAAAGCAAAACAAACTTGGCACACTAAGTACCATGTTAATAAGCATCTATAAAATAGATGAGGGTTTCAATCTCATTTATTTTTCAGTCCTGTGGTGACGGCAGATGAATCATACATGGTTATGGCACTTGTGAATTATAAATCTCCTCACAACTGAAGGTAAATGTCAAAGACACCATGTGTTAGAAAACATTTTGTTTAGAAGGTATGCCTTGTTCAGGAAATAGGCTTCTGTTTTATACACACACATTCTACATTGTTCATTTGAGTGTACCAGTTCCTTGACCACCCATCCTGTAGCTGTCGTGTGGTTGAGTAACTCCTCCTCATTTAGGTAAATAACATTTTCTTTGCTAGTGGAGAAGAGAGACAGTATGAGCAGTGACTCCTTTCTCTTTGGTGCTCTTCTAGTAAACAGAACACATCTGCCACCTGCACGGTTCAGAGGCACAACATGAGCTGGGTTAGAACTGAGTTGCCGAAAGGCAAAACATTTGTGTCCATGTCCTGTGTTCTTGCTGACTTTGGTGACTTCCTACCTGAGTGGGAGCAGGTTTCTCCTGTCAGTGCTCAGAGCTCTATCCTGGCCTTTTTCCAGCAAGCAGAAAAGGCTTCAGACAACCAGGCTGAGCAAAAGGCATCTGATGCAAAGCTTTATCTCCTGACCTTCCAGGGCTTTCTCTGAGAAAGGTCAAAGTTTTCCTGGAGAACCTGTCTCTGAAATGGCTCCCTGGAGAGTTGCCACGTGTCCTGGTCTCTTTCAGCTTCTCACTGCCATCAACACAGAGCTTATTCTGGGGATAAATTCAACAGCCCAGGTGCTAACTTTTGAGAGACAAGAGAAGTGCCCCCCACTCATTTTGGACAGCAACAGTAGCAGTCTGCAAACTTTGCTGGAAAGTGAGTGCTGGTCTTGTCATGCAGTGTCTATGTGAATGTGAGACACTCAGAAGGGAAATGGGAAGGTGATGGAAAATGGCACTATGCTTGCAGCACTGCTAGTGTGCAGCACCCTCTAGAGAATATGCTGTATCCACTAGAAACACAACACTGAATGTTTCCTGCTGAGTCCTCTGCCTTTCCTCCCTTCACCTGAGAAACAAGTGTAACTCTGTGAGATTGGGAGACTCCAGGTAATGGACCATCTTAACTCTAAGACCTGCTTACTGTTGGTATTTTATTGACACTATGAAAGAAAAAAGTGTGCTTTGGGCAGTGCACAACAGACAGATGGGATTGGTGTTGATGAGAGCTAAAGTCTGGGTTTCCTTGTAGCTTGGACTTGGCAAATCAGATATTGGATAGAGTGTGAGCCTTGCTGAGTACATCTGAAGATTAGATGACCGACGTATTTTGATTCTGTAACTGTTCAAGTGGAACACATGTCAAGGAAAAGTGTAACTTCAAGATGCACCAAGCATCTGTACAAAGGTGCATCCCTAGTAGTCCTGAGTGGATGTGCCATTGTGCACATGAGAAACATGCCTCTGATGGCTGCACCTTGATTCCTGTAGCTCTGTATTCTGTCTTTTTTTCCTAGATCACTCACCTCTTGCCTGTCTGCTCTGTTTACAGCCATTGATTACTACTCTGCTGCTGTGTACCACAAAGTTGTTGTAGTCCTGAGCCAACCTCTCTAACCTTGGGCACTCTGCTGGATATGTTTTTGAATTATCCTGCTTTGTTCTTTTTGGATGCTGCTTCCCTTTCAGGTTCCTATATCTGTGATGAGGTAATACAGGGTGGCTTATAGGGAACTCTTCAAATTGTATTATTTTCTAGATTCTTTATTTCCTATAGAGATGATTGATCCCCTCTTCCATTATAGTCCCAGGGAACGTAAGCTCATCTTTGGCCAGTGAGCTGAGTGGAGGAGTGGGGACAAGGGAGTTGGGAATGTAGCCCCAGTGGAAACCTTGTTGGAATGGCAGGTAGAGCTATTCCTGTACTGTTAGATATCCTGCAGGTATCTAAAAGGACCTCATAGGTGAAACTTTTCTTTTGGCAACATTGACTTTCATAGAAGGAAAATTTAGGTGTTCTGAGTTATTACAGTTGTATCTTGACAGAAACAGAGCTGGACTGGCGCAAAGGATTTTGCAGACTATCCTTCAGCTGATGGGGTGAGGATCCTTTCTAGATTGGATGAGTTTAGCAGAGTGGTGTAGACAGGGGATGCCATTAAACAGATCTTAAGACGTTTCCTGTAAACCAATATTTTTTTGGAATCTGGCATCTGAATCTCTTCTCACACAAGATGTGATTAGCAGAGAGATTTCTGAAGCAATGCACTTCAGTATCATGGAAAACACCCGACCTGAATCTGGTTCCATTTTGGATCAGAGTAACAGCTGCAAATGAGGCCAAGCTGAATTCCATCAGCATAGTGAGATCTTGAGAGCCCCTTTGGAATATGCCCAGAATAAAAAATATAGTTAACATCCTTCCATTTTTAGCATGACAGCTCCTTCAGTAGGAGAGGACGTGTATTTGTGTGATTTGGTGGCTAACAGTGGAGTTGTGCTACTTACATTTCCAAGGATGAATTTGTTGAGGTCTTGATGAGACTGGGATGTTTTTAAGCTGGGTAAGGAGAAAGGTTGAGTGCCTGCTGGGATTCCATTTTGCAAGCAGTTCCTTTCTTTATAATGACAGAAGCTGTTCTGCTGCAATGTTTTTTTAGTAAAAACTGTCTTTTTAGTAAAAACTGTCTTTTTAATCCAAAAAGTTTTGATTTTTTTTCAGGAAGCATTGATTTTTTCCACTCGGCATCAGTGGGATTTACTAAAAGAAGCAAATTCCCTTCTTCTCCATTGTCCATGATGACACTCTGGGGAGTAGGTAAAGGGATTCAGCAAAGTGAGAATAGTAACGCATGGAACTCTTGCAAAAGTTGAGTTTTTTTATATATCTGTGAGTCTATGTGTACATATGAATATACACCATATATATTTAATAGAACTCTGGACACCTTTGTGGAAAAATGTCCATGCCAGTATTTTCAGTGTCATCAGACTTTTCGGATCTAAGAATCTGGGTTCTTTTGGGAATGATCAAAATCTGCACCTTCAGTTGGCGTCAGTATCTGTGTTGGATCAACCCACTCATTGGCTTGTATCAGGAGTAGTGTCATGCAAGCCTTGCATGGCTTAGCTCTGCTTCTTTTGCATTGGGAGAACTATCCCTGCTTTCTTACTTATATAGGAACATTCCTCTCGGTATTAATACATTCCTTGCAGTCTTTGCTGGTTCCCACATAAAGAGTTGTGTCTGAGGCCCTAGCAGGCTGGCGTGGCTACAGTCCAGGGCTCTCTGCTGGTAGTGCTAAGGTGGAATAGTTCTCATCTCCTACTTGGGCACATCTTAGCCAGCAAAGGGGTTGTGCTGGTCTGTTACTGCCTGACAGCCATTTTCATCTGTCCTACTCATTGGTGAGCAGGAAATGATACAGGACACACCATTTAGGTGTATGTATTGGATAAAGCTTTATTTTCACAAATAATACAGGTGGTATTACTGCAGTGCTATAATTGAGCTTTTTAGATGTTAAAGAATACCAGAAGCACTTGCCATTTCTGCAGCTGCTTTGGTATGTTTCAGTTTCTAGATCAACAAGGACTGCCCAAACAACTCAATTCATTTGCAACACAGTTGATTTATTTTCCCACCATGTTTTTAATCAAATCTAAAAATAAAGATAAATTCAGCCAGCAGACAGATCAGTTCCCCACCCTTCATCAAAATAATAGATAACAAAAACTAACTGGAGTTCTTAATGGAAAACGAGAGAGGCTGTGAACAGACCAGAAACTAAGCTTGGTGTCTCCTCACCACTGAAAATCTGAGACACAAGTTTGCCAAGAGTCTGATAGGATGAGCTCAAAAAGGGTCAGTTTTCTGCTGCTGCCTCACCCTTTTTCCTTCCCCTTCTCCTTGTCTCCTCAGCTTCTCTGCAAATCATCTCCCTCTTCTGAATGTTCCAGGATGACAAAAGCAAAGGAGCTGCCCTCTGTCCTTGCAGAGGAGATGCTGTCCTATGTCAGAATGGTCAGGAATTCCTCTTGGACTCAAAGATTACTTCTATGGCAAGAAGAACATGTGAGGAAAATGGGTAAGACTAGAAAAACAGAAGACCTGGAGATTATTGTCTTGTCCTGTTGGTGAGAAAGAACCATAATGCTAGTTGTGGGGTAGGGGTGATATGTAGAGGCTATTTTTCCTGCACATTTCTTACCCTAACTCTGTTGCAGAGTTACCTGTGGGAACCACATCAGTCTGTCTCTTATTCAGCAAAGAAGAGGGTTCTGCTCATCTCCTTCTCTTCTGCCACAGCACTGTCACCTTTTTCTGCCATTCCCCACATCTGGTGGGTGAGATTAGCAGTTAGAAAGGAGAAGAGGTGCTGGTCTGGGTATTGAGAGCACCTGTTAGGAGAAAGGGAGAGGGATGGGTCAAGATTGGGACTCTTCTAGTCCAGTAAATCCACAGCCGTATAAACTACACAAGGGCAGCCTGGGTATAACTGGTATCTTTGGAGCCTTAGCATAAGGACAACCATTTTGTCTCTTAGTTAAGAGTAATGACGCTAAGATTTTGCTATGTATTCTGCAGTGCTGGTATCACTGCATCAAAAGTGCATGTGAAATTAAGGTAGCAGGTGGGATGTGCTTTGAGGATTGCAGGGTTATCCTATTGGAGCAGATGAAAGAGCAGATGGCATAATTTAAGTCCCCATGTTTTTTAGACTAATTCTATTGGAGACTGAAAGGTACAATTCTCATAGCATTGCAAGGCATGTCACAATCTTAAATTTAACAAATGATAATAAAAATGTAAGTCATAAAGCATGAAAGAAAAATTTCACTGTATAAGTAGGAGTACAGTTTGAGAAGCTGGAAGATTTAGCTTCCTCAGTCTATTGTTATCCTCCCAAGTCTTGTACTTCCCTGCCTCTGTTAGAATACTACTAAAGGTGTATTTTGCTTTTCAATAGGAGTAATTTTCTAAGTAGTAATCAGGCAAGAGCTTTTATTCTAGAAATACTTGTCCTTCAAACTAACATCTTCACCCTAATTCAGAGATGGAGATCCTTCCTTGCAGTTATTTCAGACATGAGAGTTGTTGTTATAGAAGGTCACCATTGATTAGTGCTGTGCAGGTAAGGGCAAGACAGTCACTTAGTATTTTTGCAAGGCTTGCAGAAAGATAAATTAAATCTCTTTTTGGAATAAAATAACTGGGAACAGTAAGAGTGATCAGTGGGCAGTAGACTCTAAGATGGGGCCTCTGAGCATGGCTAAAGCATGTAATCTGGAAGCATTTGAAAATGCAGAGGACTGGTGAGGTATGACACTGGGAGAGAAGGTGTCAGGAATTATGCTGATGGAGCAAAGCACAGAGTTGACTGGGAGGAGCAAGCCTGTTATGGGTTTTTGCTTTGTTGGTGGAAATAGGACCTTGTGTGTATTCTTTTGAGCCAGCAGAACTGTACCTGCATAACACCATAACTAATAGCATCATTTTTCCTAATAGGAACATAGATAAGCCTCTAATACTGGCATACTGCTTAGGCAGAGTAGGCACCACAGGAAGAATGATGCTATTTTAACTTTATTTCGGGGCTTTAACCAGAAGGGAGACGATATCAGTGTTACTTTTAGGCTGGTATGTGACTGTAGGTGGGAATGTGTGAGCTTTAGTGTTCACAAAACCTACAGTGTGGAACTGGCAGACCAGGCAAGCTCTGATGTATGTCTGAAGCAATACTGACATTCCTATATACTTATTCCATTACTTCAAGCAAAGTTATGAGGATGAGCAGTACTTCAGGAAAAGTGGGCTCCTATTGGTTATTCATTCCAGGACTGACCTTACAAAATTATATACTTACACATGTTTCCTTCAATTTTACAGTTATTGAGGGTTGAAGAAATATGTATTAACCATGAAGCCTGTTGAGAAGATCACCAAATTCACTAAATTCTTATAATAATAATCTAGTCCATTAGCCTGCAGTGCCATCTAGCCTCCTGATCCTTTGGAAAGCAGGAAGTATGGTGTGAATATTTAAAAATATAAAAACTATTCAGAAAACAATAATATAATGATCTTTTATCCCTTTGTTTAAAGACACAGTAATTATTTTTAACCAGCAGTTTTAAAATTGTTAACCTGGTATTATCCAGTGTGAGGGAAAAAAAAACCCAAAACAACAAAGCAGGAGAAGTCGACACGATTTTTCTTCAAAATGTTGGTTCCATGTTCAATGCAAGTATTACTCATAATTGGTAAGGAAGAAGCCAAGCTGTTGCATGGCTATTAAGTATTTGAACAGTCTGATTCATCTCAAAGTGATTCAGAGACTATTGATATTAGTCCTACCAGGAGTTGCCATCTCTGTGGTGAAGTTGGAGAGGTTAGGGATGTACCTCTAGTGCTTTGTGGCATTTAATAGAATTAATGAGTTAAAAGAATGCGGGGAAATTAAGGCAGCAAATGGAGTTCTGCTGGGATGCTGACATAAGCATCTCTGCTCCCACTGCAAGTCATGGAAAATTGGCTTCTGTCTGTGGGTGGGTCCCAGTGCAGACAGCTGAGGGAAAATCAACCCTGGGAGAGGAACCAAGGCTTTGCTGCCTATGCTGCCCAAACTGGCCTTGGGGAACCAGGGTTGCTGCTCTCCCTTTCCTCCTTCTTCCCCAGTTATTTATTGGGGAAAATAAATGGATATATTTGGGTTTGGAAAGCTACCACAGGATAGCTCTTATGTTTCAAAGGGAGCCTTGGTCCTGGAACTGGAGGATGGGACAGAGACATCATTAAGGATGCAGGATGGGAACAGTATAGGATCATAGAATGAATTGGTTTGAAAGGGACTTTAAACACCATTTAGTTCCAAACCCCCTGCCATGGCAGGGACACCTCCCACTAGACCAGGTTGTTCAAGACCCCATCCAAAAAAATCAGGTTGGATAGAAGAAGTTAGTGAAGGGTAAGAAACAAATCCTTACATCCATGAACTCCATCAACTTTGAAAGAGGCCTTTGTGCCTCTCCCAGACTCTCTGCCCTACTTGCCAGTTGAACCTTTTCCATCACTGTTGCAAGACAGAAATGTTTTGCCTCATCCTTTGAACAGCTGGGTTCACATTTTTTGCTTGGTGTTCAGAAGATGATCTGACTTCTGTGTTACAGGATTGTTAATGAGTGATAAATACATTAAAATAATCTATTTCTGACCAATACTCTTGGTCAGACGATTGTGATAGCTTCTGCCTTCTAAATAACAAATGTACTTAATCTGAAGCTTTGGGTTTTGGTAGCTCTGTAGAAAGAAACAGGCAGCATTTTGCTTTGGCACTGCCAGTGAGAATCTCCCTGCATTTAGGCTTGGAAGAGATTAGCACAGAACTCCTTTGCAAAAGACTGAAAATGGTGACTAAGCCAGGGGCAACTCATGATGTCAGTGAGAACAGGCACAAAATGGAAAACATGGACTGCCACAGACTGGCTTTATGCAGTGTGCTCTTTCAATTAGTTTGCCATTGCCAAGTAAGACCTCAAACTAAGCTCAATGAATATGGGCAGGGTGGGACACTGTTAATTGTTTTCTTTGGTATGGATTTCATCTCACATTATAGCAATATTCACAAACATTTGTAGCTAGATTACACTGTGTGTGCCACAGCAGGCTTAGGAAAATTTGAGGTTGGGAGGAGGGGGGAAAAAAATCATACTGATTTCCATCTCCAAATCCTGATGGATTTTCTTTATCATCAGATGTTTCTTTACTGTTTGATGATCTTTTTATACAGGAATAATTTTGTTTCAGAAGGCACTGTGGTGGGTTTTGGCTTGACTACATAGAGAATCATGTGAGTAGTGTGCACATGTCTAATGGTTAGCCACAGCCTGTCTGCTCACGCAGATTACATGCAAGGACCTGTTACAGTCCTCTGGGTATGTCTTAGAGAATGTATTGGGTTAAGCAAAACCCATCACTAAGCCTTGTAAAGTAGTAAAATGCTATCCACATTCAGAGATCCAAGTGAATCAACTTCAGGGATCTAATGAATCAGCTGAAGCCATACCCTCTTGTTCTGAAGGAATGAGCTGCCTACTTGCTGTATCTAACCAAACAAGGGACTCCTGGGGAATTAGGGAGTGACCATCTTTTCTTAGGAATGGATCAATATCTCAATAATAAAAATTAACAGAGGTTTTTGAGTGAGAGGGATTAAAACTAGTAAAAAAGACCCAAGTAAACCTGGCATGGTGGTACCTATAGGTGGTGCTGGTCAGTAGAGCATGTAATTTTGAACCTATCATAAGGCAGTTGTGGGTGCACCTGCCATCAGAGTTGGTGTTTGGTGTGTTACTCTAGAAGTTAAAAGGTTCCTTGTGTAGTCTGAATGCTGTAACAGCCCCAGAGAATTGCAGCATGCTATTGTATCTGCTGGCTCATCATCCACTGTGAATGGCAAGGAAAACAGAAAAGAAAATAGTTTTAATATTCTGAAAAAAACCAACCTCAAATAACAATCAACCACAATGATTTGTAAATAAATTTGTACAATCAAAATAAACGGGAGTACTTGTAATTACTAACCACTGTTACTAAGCTATAAGGCTTGCAAGTTGCATTTTACTTTGCACATACAATTAAAAAACTCCTTAGAAAAAGTGAGTAGTAGTTTTGGGACCCCTTTCAATAATTTTGTAATTTTGTAATTTCCTTTATTTTCAGGTTCTATGAAAAGGCTGTAAATAGAGGCTTAGGGAAAGAATAAGGAATACTTACTGTGAATAACTTGTGATGTGTATATGCATCTTTTTAACCAATATCCTGTACCACTAGCTTTGATAACTTTTCTAGAATAACTATAATGCAGCTATTATGCAGCTGTAGAATATGATAGCTTGACTGAAAGAGATGTAACACCCGAGCATCTAATACCTGGACACTAATCAAATAGGCATCTTGATGGTGCTAGAACAGTGTATCTTAGTAGCTAGGTAATATGGGAGCAAGTGCCCAAGCTCCCATCCCCTTTCGGTGGATTCTCCTCACCTAATGTTAAATGCTTCAATTGCCTTGGGATTGGAATTCAAGGCTCTTGCATCCTTTGCTGAGGGGTGAACCAGAAGATTGTAAGGTGCCTACACCAGCTCTGTGATCTGGAAGTCTCTATGTAAGTTGCTTAAAGGCTCAGTGGAGACCACCTCCCTCTCTACAACTACCTGAAAGGAGGATGTAGTGATGTGGGTGTTGGTCTCTTCTCCCAAGTGATAAGTGGAGGAAATGGCCTCAAGTTGCACCAGGAGTGGTTTAAGTTGGATATTAGGAAAAATTTCTTCACTGTTGTAAGCCCTGGAACAGGCTGTCCAATGCAGTGTTTGAGTCACCATAGCTGGAAGTATTTAAAAAATACGTAGACTCGGCACTTAGGGACGTGGTTTAGTAGTGGACTTGGCAGTGTTGGGTTAATGGTTGGATTTAATCTTAAAAGGTCTTTTCCAACCAAAATGATGCTGTGATTCTGTACTCCCCATGGGCCTACCCATGGCCCAGGAGCACAATTGCCTGGGGCCACAATCCCTGCCCCAGTGATTTTGGTAGGGTACTGATCTCCAGCTCTGCCTTACTGGGCCTGACCCATGGACTGACATCCCAGTTGGACTTTAGTTATGACTTATCCTTATGAACTTGCCTGATGATCTGAACTCTTGGTTGAATGTGGTGGCCATCTCCAGGCCTGCCATGTGCATCTCACTCATGGGCTGTGAGACTGGGCATTGGATAGCAAAGTCCTGTGCTACCAGCCATGTTACAGTGCTCAGATCCCGATCCCTTTAGGAGCTGCCAGCCTTTGTTGCTCCCTGACAAACAACTTAATATTAAAAGGTTGGGATGTGTAGCTGCAGTGAGAATGGAGACAAAATGCAAAATAGTGACTCCATGAGAAGTTCTGTGCAAATGTTAACATTGTTTTCCCCCCAGCTACTAACATGCACTTAGCTTTCAGCTACGGATCCCCCAGGCTTGGATAAAATCTAAACTGTTGAAATTTTACTGCTGTTCTTTCCCTTATGACTTTCTGCAATCTGAAGTTAAGTATTTCACATATTGTCTTACACAGGGAGAAGCACAATCTCTCTGCCATTGCTGGCATCCTTATGCTGTGCTGATTTGCTTTCCCTGTTTTTTCCTGTATCCCACACTCAAGTCAGACCAGAATGAGTCAGCTCATTGGTATAGGTAATTGTCTGGTGTAGAAGTGAGATGAAATTTTCTCAAATAAAATATCCCCTCTGACACCTCTGAAATAATACTACAAAGCTCCACCACCCATCCAGGAGGTGATTTATTATTGTAGATGGAAGAAGCACAATACAACTCTTTTTATATTATCAAATACTCTCTAATAGCCTCAGGGAGCTGAAAAAATAGTCTAGTTTTAAAAAAGCTATTTTTTTTACTTCCTTTAGAACAGATAGTCTTGTCTAATATACTTGGAATGGGATAATAATGACAACTTGACATGGGCAAAAAAGTTCTAAATACAATCCAAAATTACAAGCTGTTGAAAAGTATAATGCACTGCCAGGGGTGGTGCACCTATGTGGAGGCAAAACTGTTAAAACTTGTCTTGAATTTTAAACTGGGCATCCCTGCTGTGAAACATGCTTGAAAGACCCATTGTCTACTGGGTTGCTGAGGAGCCTTTGAAACTGTGTGAGCTTAAGTTAAAGAAAGATGTTAAACTAGAATTTCTGAACAGCAACACAAGTAGATAGGCCCTCTGATATGACCATCACCTCTAATACATCCATTAGTTCTTTCTTTCACTGCTATTCTTTTGTCCTTGATCTTAGTATGATGTCACAGCACTTCTTACAGTGCCCAGTGCTGCTACTTTTGTGACTGGGACCTGGAGGAGGTGGCTGAAGCTCTCACTGCCTTGGTTAATGTACCAGGTACTTAGTGAAGGTTGTACCTGATTCTTGGCTTACTAATTCATGTTGAATGGTGGCATTAGGTTCCTTCTAACCCTTTTCAACTCTTTCTTAATCTAAGAATACATCATCTTCTTTAGACAGTGATCCCTGATGATGATCACTTCTACTGCGAATAAGTGTGGATGACCACAGTTAAATAGATTAATTCTTTTGAAGGCAGTTCTAGGAGTGTGAAGAATCTGAGAGAATCAAGCCTTGCAGCAGGCTGCTTAAATGTGGATTAAGGTGCTGTCTAGCTTTAGGCATATGTGTGGGGAAAGTGTGTGTTTCTGCTATGTCCTAAAAGTAGCATAAGTGGTTAAAATAATTCAAGACAGATCCCAAAGCTCTAATGAGCAGTAAGAATCTGCCTTTTCCTATGCATTTGCAAATCATTTGTATTTTAAAGCTTTTACACGGCAAGACTTGGACTCTGGTGCCTGTTGGCAGTGGGGCTATCAGCAGAATTTTGCTCAATGCCCTTGAAACAGAGCAGTTCAGTTTCTTGACTGGTTATCAACCTGAGCTGTTGATGAAACTCTTCAATGCAGCAAACCAAGCCTTGTAAAGAGTTTATATGACTGTTAAACAGCTTATATTAATGTTAAGATGTTTGTTTTCAGACTGATCCCTTCTCTCTGGAGCAAGAATAGGTTGTCTAGAATAGAATGGGGTAGAAGGAGGAACCTTCAAGGGATCACTGAAACACTGATGAGGGTAAGTGGCCATGTGGAACAACTTCTTTCCATGAAGGGGAATAAAAGAGAGCTTAGAGCAATGACATGCATCATGTAGCTCTCACAGTTATGTTTTGAGTTACGTTGAGTGAATCGAGGTCTGAATATGCAAGTGATATTTACTGTCCTTCATCAAAAGTCTTCTAAATAACAAATGAATCATAGAATGTCAGGGGTTGGAAAAGACCTCCAAAGATCATCAAATCCAATCCCCCTGCCAAAGCAGGACAAAACTAGGGAAGTTTTAGAGAACTTCCAGAGAAGGAGACTCCGCAACCTCTCTTGGGAGTCTATTCCAATACTTTACAACTCTTACGATAAATAATTTCTTCCTCATGTTGAGGTGGAACTTCCTGACTGGTGTTGATCTTTTAAAGCAATAAGTGAGGTTTTGGGTTTATTTTTTTCTTTCTATTGCTAAAATGTAGAAGGGGAATTCTGACCTGAATTCGTAGCTTCCCCCCACCTGCAGCTAGATGATTATTTTAGAGATGTTCACAGGACAAAACATTTAAGCTTGTGGCTGACTGTCACCTTTACCAAATCCTATATATTTATAGGTGTCTGTCCCTGGAATGTGGATCTGCTTTAAGTTTCTGAATTTATTTTAGTGAACTCTGGGCACAGCAGACATTGGAGTTAATTTAGCAAGTAAGCATGTGGACAAGTGTGGGGAGAGCTTGTGTGCTGCTTTTCCAATTACATCAGTCAGTACAATATCAGCTATTCCTTCTCCTTTCAAGTCTCCATAAAGCATCACCATCACCAGAGCAGTACATATATCCAAAAGTGACATCAGGGTGTCTTTCATGGTTTTGCAGGAGCCCTGTGGGATTCAGTAGATTTGTTTTCCAAGCTAGGGTATGAGTAATGGTGTTTAGCCCCTTGCAGAGGGAGCTTCTCTTTGCTTCATAGTCTTTAAAATGATGATGAGGCCTCAGTCTGTCTCCTGAGCAGTCTCTGGACTCTGAGATGAAAGAAAGAGGATGTGACACCTTTTCCTACCTGCATAAACTGCACCTGCAGGCCTGATTGCTAGTGGCACATAACAGGGAAGTTGGTGGGTTGGGGGGCCAAGGGGGCAGTGCTGACCCAGCCCTTGTGCCATGTCCATGGCATTGCCTAACCCACTCACGGAATGACTAGCCCAGTTGAAATTACCATGCTGGAATACCTGTCACCTTGCATGCCATGATGCCCAGGGCCAATCCATAGCTTTGCACTTTCAAAATGCAAATGTGTGACGGTAGAGGAAAGCAGTTCTGGGGCTCCTTTGGCACCAGTGCTGAAGACAAAGTTTTATGTCTGACTGTCAGGCTGGCACTTCTCTATGGAGGACATGGACTCACTTTCCTTCTATGCTACCTGCCTTCACCACAGATCCTCCCACACACTGTGTAACACAGCATTTGTGAGGCTGCAGCTCTATGATCTTGCTCTTCTGCTCTCTGCAAAAGGAGGTGAGCCCTTCTCCCGGACAGGATGGTTCCCATGTGGATGAAGACAGCGTAGGGAAGGAAAGGGCTGGGGCATGCTGGGCTTTGCTGATGTAACGGGCTCCCTGCAATTTCATTCAGCTCTGGTTGGCTGTGAGCTGGCAGAGAGCCTCAGATACGCCTCCAACTTAGATGAGGTCATCCTTTTTTTTTTTTTTTTTATGGCTGCTTCAGAACGAGTCTGTGGTGGTGTTTAAGGTCAGCGTGCTAATTCCTAAACCGCTGCAAAGCTCTGGGTGTAGGAACCCCCTTCTCCCTGCCACACTCAGCTGCACTCTTTCCCAGCACCATCTCAGATCCTGCTCTCCCCTTAAAGAGAGAGGAGGAGCAAAAGGAAGATGAATTTACCGCAGTGGATTTTATAGTTGACTCTTACATGCAAGTCACAGCAGCGCATTTGCTGTCAAGACATTGCAGAGCTGTCCGGGTCTAACGCGAGTGTAAAATAGCTCCAGGACCGAAGAAACTCCAGATTCTGCCGCTGCCAGAAGTGAAACTACTCGCCCTGCCTAGTCGCTTCGTCCCTTCCCTGCCCTCCCACCGTGTGTGCCGTGCAGAGATGCTTCCAGCCAGCAGAGGACGGGGTAGGTCACCCCAGCTGTCAGTCAGCAGGGGTTTCCCGGCTCGGGACGAGCTGATCCCGAAATAAGGGCTGAGCCTGGCGGAGAGCAGGGCACACATAGCTGGGGGTGCCCAACCCCGCACCGTGCCTGGAAGCATCGCCTGCTGGCGTCTTTCTCCCTGCAGCCTCGGCGCCGAGTAATTCCTCGCTTTCTCCCGCGGAGAGCATCTTGCTAACTTCGGCGTCGACGCCAGGTCTGCCTGTAGGGCTGCGGGCAGGATGGGGGCTGCAGCATCCCCCCTCTGCCCCGGGGGCAGCCGCCCCCTTCCTCCTCCTCCTCCTCCCACCGCTGAACCCCGAGCTGGAGCCCCTCTGGCACAGCCTCTCCGCAAAGTCCTGCCGGGGGCGGAGAGCCCTTCACGGAGCGCCTGAGCGCGGGCTGAGCCGCGGCACCGCGGACAGCTCCCGGCTGCGGCGGGACCCGGCTCGGCGGACAGCTCCTAGCGCCTGGCGGGCTGAGCTCCAGAGCCCCGGACAGCTCCTGGTGCCCGGCTCCGGACCTGCTCCGGGCCTTGGTGCCCCGGTTTATTGGGTGTTGCTGGCAGCTCTCCGCTGTAGCAGCGCATCGCTCTGTCGAGAAGGACGCCGAGAGTTCCTTCCCCTCCACGCTATCAGCCGCCTGTCTCACGGTGCCGGAAGAAGGCTTATCTTTGGGCTCAGAGTCTGTTTGTCTTCTTTGAATCAGGATTTACAAGCTTGGACGATGTCTAGTTACAGGGGTGTACGAGTCTGCAGACCCCAAGGTGTGCTAGAGAGTTAGAAAGAAACCTCGGATCTGTCCTGCTGCGAAGGAGTAAAATAAACCCTATACAACCAACAAACCCACCCAAGCCTTCCTGTCTCCCTCCCCAGCCAAGAGAATTCCATCCGTTCCTCCTCTCTCCAAGCTCCTTCCTTCAGAGACTGTAAGATGAGGCATTTCCTTCTGTCTGGCTCAGGGTAAAAGCATACCCTGAGAGCAGCAACACACATCTGGCAGGGACCAAAAGATTTTAATCCAGCCTCTGCTGCAATCAACAATGGCAAATGAACCAGTGATTCTGAATGTTTATGACATGGTGAGTATGAAACAGAACTGATTTGGGGGTGAGAGGGGGGTAGTTGGGCAGGGTGGGAATTTGTGCTAGGAGGCAGGCAATGTAGGAAGAGGAGCCAAGCACAGATCCCCAGGGAGGCTGATCTCCAGCCCCCAAAACTCCTCATCTAAGCATATTATGTTCTGTTTGTCAGAGATTATGCTGACCCTGTCTTTTTACTTTGAAATTTAGCATATTGGGCCAGATTGCAGATAAAACTGTGCCTGATTTTCTTTAGGATCTTTCAGGAGCAGCATTGGGTGAGGGTAGTGTCCCATTTAAGGAAGGAAATGTGATCTCCTTGTTGGAGATACCCATCCTTTAATTTTGAGTGAGCAAGCAGTGCCAGGCTGTGGAGAAGGGGTCAAGATTTCATCCAGGAAGGAGAAACAACTGTAGAATTGCAATAACGATATAGTTTCTAGGCTAATAATCTGTATCAGTCCCTCATATGCATGAGATTATAGTTACTAATTTCCTCTGAAGGTTAAATGCAACAACAGGAAGAAATTGTCTGAACTGGTGAACTTTCAACACGGGGAGGAGGAGCACAAGGACATGCTGCTTAGCATTGTTTCCTGAAAGTTCACAGAGTACCAAGTGGCTTTCCATGCCCTCCTCTTGCAAGGGGGAAAGTGAATGGGAATTATCTGTGCTTACAAATAATAAAATTCAAATCCTAGCCTTGGCACAAGCCCCCTAAAGAAGGCTTCACACAACCTGTTTGCTTTCTGATCTGACAGAAGCTTAGGAGAGGCATGTTCAGATGAGAAGTATTTTTATGATGATGTACTTCCTCTCACATGATTTTTGTTTATGAACTAACAACAAAGAAGTAGCTTTCAGATATTTCAAAAAATGTCAAGTACTTTGCTAGGGAAAATGTAACCTTTTGAAGCCCAGTTACTGACTGAGCTCTAAATATCTAGCTCCAAACCTATAAGGTTATGGCATACGTTTGCTTTTTGTCATAAGGCAGTGACAGCTTTCAACAGAAAGCCTACAGAATAGTGTGGGTTTCCCAGTTGGGGGAATCCAGAGAAGACACTGAAGAGATTAGGAGTAGGTTGCTGTAAATGTAAAACCTCTTCTTAGTACAAAGATTGAGCAATCTTTTGTTGACCATAAAAGCTGGGTTGTTTTCTGAGGGAAGGAGGAGTGGTAAGGGCAATCAATATAAGTAGCCGGTATTGAGGGACAGTCTGAAAAGCACAACTACAATGGCTGCACGTGTTAAATACTAACTTCATGGTTTAACCACTCTGTACATAGAAATAATTCTATTTTTATATAGTGTCTGTTTGGCTACCACTGAGTCACCTCCAGTTCAATTCCTGAATTATAATTATGGAGGCTACATTCTTTTCCATTGCTGCCATGATTTTAGCATCATGGAGTTTGTAATGTAGCCATGCAAAATCTGCACTTTGCTACACTGTAGTGAGGAATCGCGGGGGAATGGGAAGTGAGCATGTTTGCTTGAATGACTGTTGGAAAAGTAGACTCAATGGGGAGAACAAAAATACATCTGGGGTTAACAATTAAGTGGATGTAAAGCTTTGATTTCCTGACAAGGAACAGGACCCCCATATGGCATCTGGAAGCACTTAAGCTGGAGGAAAACTTACCCCTAGGGCAGAAGTTCAATTATGGGCTTTGTGCAGCTATGAAATACCCACTCTCTGTAGTCTTGTGTATTCAAAGATTATAGACATTTATCCTTTTACCCATTGGATATGTACTGGGCTTCATTAGGAAAAAAAAGTGCTTCTATTTAATGAGGTGTCTTGTACAAAGACCTGAAGCAGGTGGATCTATTTTTAGACATTTTTTTTCAACATAAAAGAATGGAGCAAAGATCACTGGTTATTCCAAGTGCAGAGAATATTATCACCAAAAGCAAATTCCATTACTCCCACCACACAAGGTGATTATACCCTGTTTTAACTGTTGATAAAGAGATTGTACACACCTGTGCACTCACAAAAGAGACAGGGCAGGAGAGCTTTGACACTCAACCAGGGCATTTTAAAGACTGAATATGCAGGATACTGAACTCTGATTTAAGGTGTAAGAGTGAACACAGAATAACAACATGGATCAGGTGTTTGATCACAGATTAATCTCTTTCCCAATCATAATTCAGCTCTTGTGCTTACTGTAAGCCAACAGTTTATACCTGCAAGAAATAACTGGTTTTATAAAATCTATGACAGAGTTTGATCAGTCTGTTATCACTTTATCTTCAATGAGATAAATCAGTTTCCCCTTCATAACCTATAGCTCTCTTTGCTCCATATCACCTTAATAAGCTGTTTTTCATCAATCAGATCTTACTTAGATCACAGGGTTGACTTTCTTGAGACAGGATATCATCCTGTCTCCTCATTGCTTGAAGTCTTTGTGGCTTACTTTATAATAGTTGACTTAACCACCGTACATTAATAAATGTTGCCTATTTAAATAAGACAGAAGAGTAACTGCAATTATTGTCTAGGTTTAAATCTTTAACAAGCAAGCTAAACGCATTCCACTAAAAATAGTTTGCTTGGCAGAGATTCAAACTGGGGGCTCTCATAATATTTTCAGCTTATTGCACAGCACATTCATGCTATCAAATTAAAAGCAAAGTTATTCATGTCACTGTTGTTCCTCTTTTATTACAGATACGGTTGTCCTGAGTTGCCACTGTCTTTGCATCTGATAGCATTCAAAACTGCCATTTTGATCTACTGGTACTTTAGCACACTCTTTATGCTGGGGAATATGAGTCCCTGGGATGTGCTGCAGAGGAGGATGAGAGCCATGTTCAGCAGGGAGCCAGGGAGCAGTGATGTAGGGACTGTTTGGATGAGAGAGTGAGTCTTTTTCTCAGCCTTATCCCAGTGTTAGTCCATTGATTCCACCAGTTTTACTTGTCATCCTCTCTGGATTGAATGAGAGGTCACTGAGATCCAGTAGCTCTGAGATTCCAGCCCCGACTTCCAGCTTCAGATAGGTAGCAAAGAAGTGGTTGTTTATAATAGTCCTTCTAGTTTTTTGCATAATTTACATAATTTTCCAGCTAACAGTTGAAGGACAATGGGTGATGGCTAAGAATGGCCCTGCAGGTGACTTACTCGGGTCTCTCTTGTTTCACTGATAAGTGGGTAATGGTGTCATTGATTTTCTTTCTTCACCACAAAATCACAGAATGTCAGGGGTTGGAAAGAACCTCCAAAGTTCAAGTCCAATCCCCTTACCAGAGCAAGACAAAACTAGAGCAGATCATGCAGAAATGCATTCAGACAGGTCTTGAAAGTCTCCAGAGAAGGAGACTGAATGGATCATCCAAGTGGCCCTGACAGAAAGACAAACATGACATTCTTGTCTCGACAGCACCTATCACATAAAGGCCCCTCTTTTGTGATTGTGGTATTACAGCTAGCAGCCTGTGTTGAAGTAGATGTGGTATTTTGAACTATGGATGTGAAAGCTTATAGTCATGCAGGGAGTTTCTAAGAGTTCCAGGAACATGAATCTTGCTCCTGATTTTTATTGGTGCAGTGGAACAGAACATTCTGGGAGGCTGCATCTGCACAGAGGGCAGCAGCTCTAGGGAGGTAGAGAAGGAGGAAGGTGGTGTAACAAACCATAAGGTTGTAATTTGTTTATTTTCCTGCTTGGGAGAGGATAAGTGGTTTCAGGTCTACCACGAAGAAACATTGAACATGCCCTGTGTAGCCAATCAGCTTGTGGTCTCTCAGCAGAAGTTGTTTGGAGGGTGATGATGGCTTGTGAGTGGTTTAGGTGGGGAGAAGAGCTCTGATGAGAGTGTTTCCACCTGGCTTTACAAATGCCTGACTTCTTGCAGTTGATTCTACATAAAGCTGAGCTCAGGAAGTGAGGGCTATCAAGAGGATGCTGGGTTAAGAGGGAGTGGGAAGAAGATACTTGTATTTTTTTTGTTGCTCCTGAGAGGAAAGTAAGTATGGACAAGTAGTTGTGGTGTGGGAGCAGAGCCTAGGATAGGGTGAAAGTTGGGTTCTGTTTATGTGCTCTGAGAAAAATCTTGTGAGAGAGTCCTTATGTGAAAAGGACACAACAGCTACTGTGGGGGAAGGCATAAAGCTTTAAAGTCTGTATGGCCACAGAATGATGTATAAAGCTTTGGTACTTTAAGCCACCTTCTCTGACACAAAATAGTATTACAGCAGTGGGACATTTCTTTTTGCACTTTTCAGCTCTCATTTTCAGTGTTTAACATTCATTGTTTGTGTATGATTTGGAGGTGATGACCTGCATGTACCACTGAAAACTAGCATGTTCTTACCATCCTACCATCCCTTTTTGGCTTCCTATGCAAGGGGAAAAAGAAAGAGTGAGACTGTTGGCTGCTATAATTAAATGCTTTGGGACTGGAGGAGTAGATGTATTTTGTACCTCTAGCATCAGCATGTAAGGAGCCTTTGAGTTTATTTTAGAAACAGCAGCAGGATTGCAAAAAGAGCACTTCATTCTATGAAGTGATTATTTCAAGCCCTGGCTAGATCATGAAACATTTTATTATCTCTCTGGAGGAAATAAAAAGTCTAGTTACTCAGAAAAAATGTCAACATGTTTGTGATTACTGTTGTGATTACATCTGAGAGGTCTCAGATCCTCTTGGCAAATTTAGTCATAAGAGTGAGAAATCCTATTGCAGGTGGTGGTCCCACCTCTGCACTATTCATTAGTTGTTTGTGAGCTGCTATGTTTGAGATGCAGTGTTACCTGACTCTGGTATTCCTGAAAGCCACATAGAGAGCACGAGGACTTTTTAATCAAGTCGGTTGACAGCTGCATAGTTCCTTGCTGTAATGAGTTGGAAGAGGTGCTCTAAGTGAATAGAACAACTTGTGGTCTTGAAAGATTAAATTACAGAGAGTCACTAGGATCTCTTCTTCTTTTTCCTCCTTCATGTGATGGCCAAGCTGAAAGTATTTAATAAATTGCAAAATGTGAAATACTATCTTTTGGAGATTTTAATTAAATCTGGCAATTCCTGATTATATATAAAGTTGTTCTGAAATAAAATAATCACTTTTTGAAACACATTAAATGAAATGTTTTGACTTTCCTTAAAATATTTACCACTATGGCCAAAACCGTTTTCCAAATCTGAATCATTTTATTTTTCCCAAAACCTACTGTTTTCTCAAAAGTTTGTCATGTGCTTACAAGGGCTTAGGAGATGTATCATATTCTTATTTATTCTGTAACTGTTCTCAAAGCTTGTAAGAATTCACTCATCTATGAATAAGCCCTGACTAAGGAAGATCTGGAGTGTTTTATTTTCTTCACAAACTCATTATGGGGGTAAAGTATAAATCCTTAAATTCCTGAAATAGATGCGGAAGATTTTGGTTTTGGAATTTTGCTTTAGCATGGGCTTCAAACCATATAAAGTGCAGCACACTGGATAACAAAACAGAAAGGTGAGACAGCGGGTACAGGGTGTTAAGTAATGGTTCCCCACAGTGCTATAACATGTTCCATATAAGTGCTAAACTCCCTTTGTTTCTGAAAGTAGTTGACCAAGTACTAGTTACAGGCAGTAGTGTGAGGGATCAGCTAGATCTCAGATGTTTGTTTTCTGTGCCTTCCTGGAGCTGGTGGCTTTTTTTTAATGGTTTTTTTGTTGTTCTGTACAACTGAGTTTAGTCAGTTAAGCTCTTCTTATGCTGCATAATAGCTCCAGGGTTCATAATCACTCGGTTACAGTAATGGATCCACTGCAAAATCTGTAATAGTGATGTCATTCTATAATATTTGATATTATGGACCCAAAAACTCCCTGAAAAGACTCTTGGTTAGAGATAGATAGACCACGGTTGTGAATGAGACTAAAGTCAGAAAAAGTTTCTTTAACTGGATGTCAGCAGAGTCCTGAGCCCAAGATATGCTTCACTTCCTTGGCTGCAACAGTTTCAGTTGCAAATGCTCATGACTATGAGAGAAAAAAAAAAAAAAGAAGATAATTTAATAGAAGAAAAAAAAAAGTTGCAGCAAATCTGATGTCAGTGCAGTGAATTTTCAAATAAATTAGGTTGAGCAGCCTGATTCTGTGCAGGTGAGAAAAACTAGACTTTGTTTCTGATGCTCTTTTCCTCCTAGACCATATCAATTTAATTTGAATGATAATAAGCTAGCATCAGGCATGCCAGTCATAGTGGGATTGCTGCCTCATCCTGCTTGAATTTAGGAGTAGAGGGTAAAAGAAAGCACATCTATGATGCAGAGCACTGTGCTGTACTCAGTACCTGGTTCAAGCCTGTAAGAAAATGATGAAATGCAACAAGACATCCTTTTCCTCTTGTATCTTTGAGAGAGAAAATCAATTAGAGGAAGAAAAGATTAAAAAACAAACAACAAAAACCAAAACAACCCAAAACTCATACACTGAGTTGCAGCTGAGTCCATTCAAGGAGGAATCCAAACATGGTATCTGGTCTAAACCAATTAAGAAGCTAAAGAGTAAGTGGTATGGCCTGTGTTAATAAGTGTAGGGATGAAGTATGCCTATTATGCATAATAAATGGATTTTACTTCTCTTGGTAACAGCCTGGAGATGTGTTATCCATCAGGGTAACAGTCAGTTTTGATGTTGTCAGGGTGACAAGCTGGCTACCTCCCCATGTTACTGCTGATCTCCTCCAGTGCCACAGTTCTTTAGCTGACTAATCTATGCCTATGCATGAGATGTTTTAAGAGCTGTCTGTATGACTGTATGCAGAACATTTCTACCTCCAGCTACAACATTCATCCCATCTGCAAGCTCATTGAACCATTGCTGTGTTGCCCAGTGGACATCCAGGGCAATGTGGGAGTTCTCACTTCTGCTAGTCCTGCTCCACAATGTGCTCTCCCTTATATCAGCAAATGTAAGAAACCTTTATGAGCAAGGAGAACCTAGGAAAGCTAACACTGTGAAAAATGTGTGAACTCTATTTCTGGAGCAAAGCTTCACAGGTCCTGTCATTGCCTCAGTTCCCACAGCAGCACTCTTGAGTCTGCTCTTGCAGGTGACAATTGAACTTAGTGTCTCGAAAGCATGCATTTCAAGGTGGCCTGAACTCTTGCCGAGTCAGGAGTCTTATGAGCAGCATTTCAGGTATAAGCCCAGGGGCTCAAGGTAAGGTCAGCTCTGACCTAGAGGTACAGAAGACTTGCTGCTACTGAAGCTGTCCTTTAACCCCATCTGTAGGCAAAGTCACAATCTGCTGGCCTGTCTCTGAGCAACTCAGAGAAATTACTGTTTCCTCCTGAAACCATATGGAAGCTGGTTTCCAGTGAATTTTTTTCTCTGGTGCTTTTTGGGCTTTCCCCAAAAAGCAAGGCAGACTGTTAAGAAAATGACACTTCTGTCAGTAAGATTTAACCTCTGGCTCATTAGGCTGTCAAGGTTGCTCATATCACTTGGCTGTTCATAAACAAACCCCGCCAAACAAACAAAACCCTCTTAGTACTGGTGAAAGCTGATGTGCTGACAGTACTGGAGATTGTCACTCTCCTACCAAATAAATCTATGCTGGCAGTAGCAAAGCAGGACCCTTCTGCCTTTTGTGCCTCATCACTGGTTTATAGGTTGAGCTGCTCTGGTGTCATGGCTTAGCTGGTTATCAAATTCCCTACTGAGGCACCCAGTTATGCCTGTGGTGGGAGCTTCTGCGGGGAGAGCTGAGCATTAGTGATAGAAATAGAGCTATGAAGTTGTAACAGCTGTCAGGTCCATTTCCAAGTGTGATGGTAGGCAGGTATATAGTTGTGCAGTAGTTCAACGAACTGAATTTAAATGGGTATCCTAGGGTTGAAAGCTGTGTTAGTGACCTGGGTTGCCCTTATTCTCTAATTCTGTATTTGTTTCAGTCCCTCTTTTTCTTGTCATTATGCCAAGATGACATAGCTGGGGAGGGAGGCAGAGATAGATCAATACAGAAAATCTGTGTTTCTGTTGGTGAACAAAAGAAGCAAAACTCATGTCAGATTCTTTTCCTAGCAAATGGACTCAGACTGTTGGGGAGTGGGGGTGGAAATGAATGCAATTATAGGTAAACTGAATATTCTTGAGTTTGAAAGATCTAGAGGAGTGAAATTAGATGCCTCTAATTTAGTTTTATCTAACCAGCATACAAATCTGTGAGACTTTTTATCTTAGAGCAAAATATGAAGCTATGTCTTAAGAGTGGAATTTTGCTTTAATTGGTAACTTAGTTTTTCAGCAACAAATCTTAAGGTGTCTGGGAAAGCAATGATAAAGGATGAATAAATGCTATGGGTTAGAAATTATCTCTGGTAGGTAGGAATGCTTCTCTACACTAGTGAGTGTCAGATGCTAGAAATCCTGACAGCATTTCAGCCTATTTAATAAGTGCCTTCATCATGTGGGCCAACACATGGGTTGAATGCCATGTCACTGCTGACAGTTCTACATCAGTTGGAAATGGAGGATCTGGCACAGTGTAAGCTCTGTTGATAACATGGTTTGCTGAACCTTCAACTACTGATCTGTTACTGTACTTTCCATGCAGTCTTACTTAAAACCATAAGGAAATATCAACCCCTTTGTTGTTTTCTTCAGTATCTTCTGCTAGTGATTTATACTGGATACTAATGCAATGATGTCCTGGTTTGAGTGAGAACCAAACAAAATTCTGTTCAGTGATTTTACTTTTCAGCTCAGATTTTCTAACTAACTGCACTTTCTGAAGTTAGCAACATGTTTTGCAGACAGTGTCTGCTTCTAGCAGTGATAACACGTTAGAGTTCTGCCAAGGACTTGAATGAAGATCAAGACCACTGCTAGAACTTGTGTATCACACTGGGGGTTGCAGAAAGACTGCACCTGCAGGGAGGAATGGACAGTACAGGTGACCCCAAACTGTCCAATGAGGCATTCCATCCCATTTATGTCATATCCAGTATATAAAGCTAGCTAGGCTAGGCTAAGCTGGCCAGGCTAGTCTCTCAGCTAAGTTCTTAGCTAGGCCCAGCTAGGCTCTCGGCTTGTGGTGTTGTTCGTTGGCGTTCTTCCTCTCTTGAGGGGTTCTCCCCTTCAGAGCACCAAGGGTGACTCTGTCCATACTGTCTTCAATTCTGATTAGTGTGTTCCTCAACCCAGTCCTGGAATCCAGCTCCTGAACACAGCTCCCGTCCGCTGTGGGGTCCAGTCTGAGACTCTCTTTCTGCCAACTCCACAGTATCAGTGATGGTGACGTAATTACCATCAGAGGGGTTGGGTTTGATACTGATTTTGTACATATTTATATATATTCCATTATTATTATTTTCATTAAAGCTGTCCTAGTTTCCTTTTCTAATCGCTAAGTCTCTCTCCCTTATTCCTTTTCTCTTCCCTGTTGGGGAGGGAGAGGGGTTGAAAGAGAGCGTCTGTTATTGGTCTGGGGGAAGCCCTGACCCTAAACCATGATAAAGGAAAAAAGCTTCCTAGATGCTAATTGCTGCCTTAGAGTTTGGAGTGAATGAGGAGTCTGATGTTACCTTCTAGAGTGAATTGTAGGCTTTGCCATAGGTTAGCTTTCCCTAAGTACATGATGTTCTTCTAAACACTTGTTCTTGGCTCATCTGTGTGTGTTGCTCTGCATCTACTTGTAGCAAATGATTTTATAACTTTCCTGTATTTATTATTTCCCTCGACTCTGGATTAGCCTGGTGAATGTGAGAAGTGACAAAAAGAACAAGAGGTTAAGCATGGGACTAATCTGATAAGTCACGGCCTCTGTCATTAACCTGCGCTCTTGGGCTGTACTTGGGGCAAGCGTCCCAACGGGCTTCTTCTAGCTTTGTAAGAAGAGGCCTGGGTTGTAGGTATTTCCAGGGAGGGCTGAAGTGCTTTCTTAGCAAGTCACTTATAAAATGAAAAAGACTGCATTCAGCTCCCCAAGCACAGAGATCAAGGGCCTTTTTAAGATATCCATCTGACCTCTGGCTTCCTCTCGGGAAAGGTCCAGGTTTACTTGATCATGGAACATATTTCATAGCTATCAACTCTGTAGAGATATCTTGAATGTTTTATGGTATTTGAGATGGCATGTCATGCCCAGAGGTTCAGATATGACCACTGCTGATGTGCTCAGGGAGGATTGGTAGTAGTTCTGCATTTGACTTCTACCATCTAGTGTGCTGTTACACGTGGAGTGACAGTGACCTAGATAAAATCCCTGAGGGACTCAAACCCAACTGCCCCTTCACACAGGTCTGCTGTAGAAGCAGACAGGAGGAAACTCTGGATTTGGTGGTTCTGGGTCTCTTGTGTCAAAACATAAAGATTTTGTTTGCAATACTCGGCAGAAGAATGGATGTTTCCAGTGGATCCTAGCTGTTCCAGGAAGGTGTCCAGGATGGAGCCAGGCCATAGTGTTACTTGCACTATGGCCCACTGAATGTGTATTTTATATGAAAGGAGTCTTATTTATATGAAAGAAAACTGCTTCATCATGAAGGACTGAGAGGGCCTGACTCCAGATACATTGTGAGAGGGTGAGCAGGCTGCTTCTTTCTGAGGCATGTGGAAAGATAAATTGCCTCTATCAGGCTGAGGTGGTTAGAAAGTTGGTCTGCACCCTCCTGGAAAAACATCTGGGCTCCTGGTTATCAAGTACAAGAAAGCACCTGCTCCTCCTGATAAGTAGAGGCCAATCTTGCTTTTGCTTCCTCCTACAGCTTTGTTTCCATTGAGGGTGTTTTCAGGCATATGTCAGGCATTGTTGCCCTGAGAAAGGACCTTTTCTCCCATTTCTTCCTTCCTCTCCTCTAACATGGAGAGTCAATTACTTGTTCAGCTTCTTTTCTAAGTCTGGCCCATCATGAAGAATACACAAGCTAGTATAGAGTAGCCCTGTGACAGAGACATTGTGGGAAGGCAGTGGAAGCCTTTGGAAGGCTTTTCAAAGCTGCAGAGGCCAGAGCTGAAAATGCATGTCCTGAGCTGAAATCCACACACCACTTGTCTCCAGATATAACATTCATTGTTCTTTATTGCAGTGCCATTTTCTGTGCCCTTGTTCACTCTAATTTTCATGGCTGCTTGTTGTCCAAGACAGCTGGCTATCTTCTCTTTGGCAGTTCTTTGAGATGTGGAATAGACCTATTTTCTGCTTCTGGAGTATTTTGCCTCTTGTGTTTGCTACAGTGCAAATATCAGGGGCCAAAACATTGAGGAATGGGTTGTACTGAACACAAACAGAACTAATGAATTCCAGTATAAGCCAAGAAAAAACAAGGGTAAATTAAATGGTTCCATTTGAAGCTCAGGTGTTCTTGAGACCAAAAGAGAGGAAGGAAAATTGCTGTGACTTCTGCTGAGCAAATGCCTCTGAAAGGATAAACAAATGCAAACCACATGGATCAATGAAAATTCCAGTTGTGTTTATTGTCCAGGTCAAATTCTGTCTTTTCCCTTGGGCAGAATACTGCTGACAGGATATGATCTGCATTGTGGTAGCCCAGAAGCCTTGGTGAAGCCAGGCATGCAGGCAGAACACTCCTTGGGGGGCAGAGCAGGACAGCTGAACCTCCTCTTCTGGCCCTTGTATTCAGGCAGAGCTAATGGGAGAGAATGCTTCATCTGGGTGCTGAATCGAGAGGCAAGAGAAGGGGGAGGGAGAGACTCTTTATTACCTCTCTCTTTCAGTCTTCAACCCCAAAAGATTAACCAGAACTTGAACTCTTTTCACACTCTTTAAAACACCCTCTACTTCTGAGAGAAATGCAAGGGAGCAGGAAGCAAGCTGGAGTAAAAGTGATGTCTTATTTTCCAAATCCACCTCTGCAGTGTAGTTGCAGTAGGAAGCTCACACATCCATCTGTGGCTTTTTAAGAGCTCTTTGTACTATGGCATGTTATTGAAATGCTTCAAGGATTCCCTTTGTAATATGTAATTAGCCTGACATATGCAGTTCAGTGCCTATTGCAGCTGCTGCTTTAGATAATCTTGATACATGTTGCTGGATCAAACAAATGTATGCAGATGGAGGTTTTAAAGTTAGCTTAAAGAACAATTTAATAGTCTCTAACACCTCAGATGCTTAAAAACTCCATACTTGGTACCTTGAGCTTGAATTCTACTTCTCATACCCACAGGACTTTGAAGCGTGTTTCTAGCTGTCTGTTACCTCTCATGAGATCTCAGAAGTGTCTTATTAAAGCTGATGTTAAAGCCTATTAAATGCATGAATGTAGGTTCTAATGAGGCATCTCATTTAGGTGGACTGTCATCAGGAATTGGCAGGGATCATTGCTGCTCTGGTCCCCCAGTGTTAAGGAAAGCCACCTGGAGAAGTGCAGGGTGATATCACCTTCTATGTTGAGAGACAAAAGGCAAAGTGTCTTGAAAAGGCTGTTGAGTTCCAGGGCCACAACAGCCTTGTCACGTTCTCTCCCTACCAGATCGCCTCCCTCCTTGGGAACTGCAGCCACAGCTCCCAGAAGCTGCACTGTCCTTGGGCTCTCGGTGTCTCCAGCCAGTTAATTATTAATCATCACAATATCCCTTATGTCAAGCATCTGAACTGCCCATGAAGCATGGATAACTGTTTTATCAATCAAGACAGAAAGGTTTTAGTGCCCTGCCACTCATTACTTTTAAAGTTGCTGTTCTGTTAAAGAACTTAAGCACCCAGAAATGATAGTTATCTCATCTGAGCCCCACACCGGATGACCTGGTGCTGCTTACCATTGCTCTAGAAATGGTGAGACACATGAGCCTGTGTGAGGCCCTAGGACTTGCCTGTCCTCTGTATTCAGCTTGTATGCTAGTCTAAAAGAGAGAGATTGAGCAGAGAGGGGCCAGAGAGTGGGCATGAAAGAAGACAACAATCTCTCTGCTTTTATCATGGAACTTCTTACTGTTGGGAGTATTAAGGCATGAGAACCTCCCAGCTCCTCCTGGCTGGGACTGTTGTAATGGGAATGCAGTGGCACTGGCACTTTATCTCTGGTTCAGTTTTAATCGCATACACTGAAATACATCTGAAAACAAATCAAAATTCTGGCTAATTTCCACTCCTCTGTAGGGCAGTTTTTACAAGGAATCAATATTCCTTCTGCCTATCTGCAGAAGCATTTCAAATAACGTCATACTCTTAGGATCACCCAAATAAAAGGATAGGGCTTGAAGTCTTAACAATGTGACACAAGATACTGTTACTAAACTATCCTGAAAAGCCTGCAGGATACTTTAGTAACAGTAAACACCACTTGCCAGGGTGGTAGCTCTCACTAAACTGCCAGCCTCTGTGCCTTCTGCAAAAGTTTTCTAGAGTACTCTGAAGGCTCTCTCCAGTAAGAGCATGTTGAAGCTGACGGCTGGAGGCACTATTTCACTTTCCTGCCACCATTTAAAATCCTATTGTAAGAATTGGATTGGATGATGCAGGTGAGCGAACTCATTGAAACAGGATCATACACGTGAGAGAAATTTTGCTCTTTACTGTCCCTGTGACATGATTAGGTCCTCAGGTACCTGTGTGTTCTCCTCTACCCTTCCTTCTATCCCAGAATGCCTTTATGCAGAGTCAAAGAAATGGTGGTGGATATGACAGGATGCTTTCTTGTCTCAGTAAATTGCTGACAGATTATTGCTAATTAGTACAGTTAAGGTAAATGGACAATGTCAACTAGGACAGCATGATTGTAGGAGATTAACTCTTATTTAAATGTAATAATAGATGTAGTTCGGGTTTTTTTTATCTTTTCAGTTCAAACACAACATCGTGTTCAATGACACCACAATGTTTTGTGAAATGTACAAGTGCTTTGAACATGTGGGAATCAAAAAGCTCTAAACAGACTGTGTAATGCTGCCAACAAAGCATGTCCTTGGACCCTAGCCGAGAACAAGCAAACCTTTGTTTTGAGTAAAGCACTAGATGTTGAGAGAGAAATACCAAAGCTTTAGTCCTTGTTTCCACCTCAATTGCACTTCAAGCAAGTCACCTCAGCCTCTGCCTTGGATTGTCTCACCTGACGAGAGTGCTCTTGTTGGGAAGAGATTCTTGGGGGGCTAAAACCCTGACTTTTTTGGCATTTCATAGAATCATAGAATCATAGATATTAGGGGCTGGAAGGGACCTAGAAGATCATCTAGTCCAACCCCCCCTGCCTGAGCAGGATCACCTAGACCAAGTCAC